>JBAJNP010007374.1:1174-22763 GCA_036877545.1 Yasuhikotakia modesta | reverse complement strand
ATAAGGGAGAGTAAAGTTTAGTAAAAGTAAACTGCTACAGCAGTGACATATTAATTATTATGTTTGAATAATAATAATTAATAGGTAACGAATAGAAAGCAAAAGATAGATGAGACTGAGATTACCCAAGGTGGCGTTATTACCCAAACAAACAAACAACAAGGAAGTCAGGCCTAAGGATGACTCATGGCGTGCTTCACTGATTCTCTGTTATGCTGTTCTCTTGCTTGGTATTGCGCAATCTTGGCATCTTGGATGGTAGGCCATGCCCCTTCAGTGATTACAGTGATCTCAAGTCAAAAGATTCTGAGGAACACAAATTAATGATGATGGCTCTGTACTGAGGCCTACAACAGAAAGACATGGAACAGAACTTCCAAATACAACCATTGACCAGATGATAAACAACCTGAATGAGTATTTGGACAAAAGGCTGGGTCTAAGGAAGTGTCATGGTGACATATGCATGAAATATGGCATTAAGAACCCTGAGAATGGACAATGGGACCTGGCTGACATCAAAAGAGCTTATGGAAAGACACAGCGTTTATGGACAAACAGCAGGAGGGATGGATGGTCTGTGATTGTAATCACACAAATTCAACAGTGTCTTAAAAAGTGTGAGACTGACAAAATGCAATGTGAAATAAAAGCAGAGAAGGCAAAGGTTCAGGCACTAGCCGAACAACTACAAACTGTGAGGAAGGATAAAGAAATACTGATGGATGACAATGAAAGGGTTGCTGAATTTGATTTCCAGACAACTAAAATCAAAAGACTGTCATCAAACAAAAACATCCACCAACAACAAGGCCGAACAAGATTCTCTCTCCCCTTTAAAAGACCCCAAAAGGATTAAAGAACAAGACTATCATCTGCTTGGAAATGACTATGGCAACAACAATTTTTTAGGAAGCTCTGAGGACAGGGATGTAGAGTCACCACTCAAAATAAATGCTAATGTCATAAGAGACAACTCAAAGGTCAGACTTGCTCCTGTAATTGTAAAAAGTAGAAGAACTGAAGTTGAAGTGGACAATGAGGAAGAGTATGAAGTGAATGGCGAGAGACAAACTTGAATTGTCACCAAGAGGGTAAAGAAATATATTCCAAGCAGAATATACCAAACAGCAACTCCAGACCAAATTGACAAATGGTCAAAGGAAATTCCAGATGTATACAAACAACCACGGAGGGTTTGGCAAGTTCTTCAGCGTCTGCAAAAAATCTATACCTTACGCCCACTGGATGGAGCAATGACTCTCAACATAAACTTAAGGGACACTGACCAAAAAAGATTAACCAAAAACGTTGAAAGGAGGGTAGGTGAATCCCTAGAGGACATTGTAGCAGGATGGAAAGCTGTGAAAACCTTTTTTGTTTGAACTGATACCTGCAGAGATTAACTGGGGTAAAATAGCCTCTTGTATGCAGAAAACCGGAGAAAGCGTTGCAGAATATGAGGAATGATTCAGACAAACTTGGTTGGAACATGCAGGTCTGAATAACAGAGAGGACCTTGACAAGGACACTGGTATGCCTTTAAAAACTGCATTTGTGAATGGATTGAAACCAGAAATATCAAAATCCCTCAGGATCAGGTATGATGACTGGGACAGCATTGGAACAGCCTTCAGTCAGGTTGTTGAATAGTCTGCAAAGATTGAAAGAACAGAGGATGTCAAAATCAGAGCTTTACAATCAAAACCTTTCAGGGACAACAACAGAACAGGAAAGGACTATCATGAAAGGGAAGACTGGAGATACATTCCAGAAAAGTGTGGAAAGCAAAAATGTTCTAGGTGTGACAGCAGATGTCACTACTGTGGTAAGCATGAACATTATGTGAAAGAGTGCAGGAAAAGCAAAAAGATGTTTGGAGAAATTTACAGTATTTCTCACCTATTGCTACACAGCCTGCTTTTAATCTTTAAGCTGCCCCTCCCCTTTCCACTTAACTTATGTTGCAATTTAAGACAATAATTATTTAGGCTGTGAGAGTTTATCCTTCATCATGCAAGGTTGTTACTTCTTGTAAAAGTTCTTTTCAGGAAAATGGTTTACTCTTACAGCCCTATATGTTATGTTACAACAGACATTAATTTGTCCTCTTTTATGATGTCTATCGCGGCCGATGTGGTAGTTACACGGCTGTGTGATTGAGGATTTAAATCTGACAACATACCTGTGAAAACAGACTGACAATGTTACAAGACTAGCAGATGGGGCATATGTTAGCCAACATATGCAGTGGAATGGACTTGTGAGGGTTTACATCTGAATTATGTGAGTGGGCATTGGGCACTCGAGATAAAACAGAAGCATATAATAACTTTTGGTGCCTCTGACACTTTGCTTATGCTAATTGAATCAACAGTTGGGGGACTTCAGGGTCTGGGGTGATTACTTCCCTCTGTGCTTTGTGTTTCTTGAGTGCTTTGATTACCATTTGAGGGGACTACCTCTCAAAATGGTTATAAATGTAATCTATGTTCTTTAAGTAAGACTTCTACTACAAAAAGCCTGTATACGAAACACCTGTGTACATGAACTGAGATTTTTTTGTTGTTTTTTCTTTTATATATATTCTTATGTAGGTGATCAAATATGATCAAAGGGGGATTGAAGGATTGTATGTATCTTGTATGTTTGCATTCTGTCTGTGGGATCCCATTTGGGTAACTCTTCCTGTGAGCTCTCAGTGGGACCAAATGGTTCCCCCTGCTGTGCCCCATATACTGTATGTGTGTATTCTGTCCGAGGGATCCCATTTGGGTAACTCCCCTACTGTGCTCCTATCAGGATGTATCTGTGGAACCTGGTATAAAGCTCTGTCACACAGACAGAGCTTTGGGTTAAGTTTCAGAAGACTACTATGCTACACGAGCACCTTCAATAAAACTATTTTCCCCTGAATTCAGCCAAAATTCAAGGAAATCTAACACTGGTGTTCTACTGCTACAGCTCAGCAGATGAGGCAGCATGCACAGTGGTATTAACTAAAGTTTGGATATGGATTGGACAGGATTTATTAGGGACTGATAAAGATTTATTGCCATTTCTAACAAAGCAATGCTTTGTTTGACCATCCAAACCTGAAAAACAAACAAACAGTGGTCCAAATAATATTTGTGGCCGGCCAATGACAGGCAGGAAAAAGTGTCAAACAGCAAACCTGTTAATTTCCAATGGCCTTTGTAATTTTTTTATGTATATACTGTATATACTAATGTATGTACTACTTTTATATAATATGCTATTAAACACACATATATTTATATATTTATATAGCCTGAAGAGTAACAACAAACATACTCTTAATAATCTTAATAATTAAGTCCCTTGGGCTTTACAACCCAATTATTAGTTTCCTAATTATCAATTATAGATGTTAATATCAAATAACATACTAGTATAATTTCATTTATGTATAAATAACATCTGCTGAAACTGCAGACATCATTTGTTTTTCGATTGGTAATCTCAGTCATAATCTGTGTTGCTACATTTTACAGGCAATGCTGCAACCACAGATATTACTTGGCTCAGTTATAACAAGAGTAGAGGCAGAAATGCTCTCTTAACTGCCAGTGGGGAAAATTGCACTTCAAAGGCTCCCACACACACTCCAGCAGCAGATTTGACTTTTATTCACTGCTATAACCCTGAACAACTCCTAGATCTCATCCAAAACCACAAGAGTCATTTTTGGAAAACAGCAGTTTCACGATGTTGCCTGTGGATGTTCATACACCCTCTCATACACAAACAGCTGACCGATGCTATCATTGATTTTCAATTCAAAAAATAAAATTGTTTTTATGATGCACATTATTTATAAAAATATAGTAAATACATCGATAAAAATATAATCAAAATTTTTAGATTTAATAAATGACTTACAGTGTCCAGCCCCAATGAGATGTATATTTAGCTTTAGAAGTTACAATGTTCTTGCATGGTGCCTGATTTTTTTTTTTACCTCCAAATAACTATTAGTGTATGCATTTTCCTCATACACCCACTATATATACCCCCATCCCATTACTACCTGTCCTGGTCTATCTGGGTAAGAATCTTCCATTGTTTTTGGAAATCCAGTATAGCATGTATTCTCAGATACATTTCACCTAAAAAAAGCATCTGATAAGAACATAAATGTGATTAATATCCAGTAATACGAACAGGAATACTAATTACATGTTTTACATGTCCTTTGTTAGGGACTGTTTAAGGGTCAACAACCCTGTTTAACTGTACAAAAATAGATTTGGGTATAAGTCAAACATTTCAATCCACACTGCTTATGTAAAATTATGCAGAGAGAATTAACCATTTTCAGAGTTTACCACTTTTATGTCTCCATTAACTGAGTCATAGCTGGAGTTTCTGCTTCAAGTTTTGAAGGCTATGAAAGGTTGTGCCTGTAATTCCTTTGCCATTTTAGGTTTGTTTGATTGTGTTTGTTTTCCTGCTAAATGTTCTGCATACAAACATTTCAGGGCTAAATCAAAAATCTCCTTGACTCATTCTAGTTGGCTGTGCTCTGCTAGACAGTGCTGGAAACAAGAGTCATAATTGCAAATGCGGCAATGCATTCAAGTAGAAATGCATTTCTACTTCACTGCCCTAAGGGTGTTGGTTTTCCTCCAGAATAATCAAACCAGCTACACCCAATTATCCCCAGATGTGGCTGAATATCAAGGCCATAATGCCTAACGAAAGTTAAGGAAGTAGACCATCCCACAGTGTCACAGATGTCCTGAATTTGGACACCTGCATAGAAGGCCTTAGAGGCTGCCATACCCCGAGTAGAATGTGCCTTGGTCCCCTTAGGAGGGGGATACCAGAGGACTCATAAGCAATGCGAATCGCATCAGAAATCCAATGACTTAGAGTTTGCTTGGTAGCGGAAAGACCGTGCTTAGGATTCCCAAAGCATATAAAAACACTGGTCGGTTTTACCCAACAGGGCAGTTCTGTGGTCACAAGTGTCAAGTGCTCGCACTGGACACATATGGTTTAGCTTCTCCTGGTCATGCTCCTGAAAAGAAGGACAAAAGGCTTGAAGTACGACCGGTCGTAGTATGGTAGAAGGTACTTTAGAGACAAAACCTTGTCTCAGGTATTAAAAGGCTTTGACCAAACTGGGCGCAAAGTCTAAAAAGGAAGGCGCTATATAGAGAGCCTGAAGCTCACCCACCCTCCTCAGAGAAGTGATGGCCAACAGGAATGCCATCTTAAAATGTTAAGATGATAGATCAGATATTTCCTCAAAGCGCTCTAAAGGTGGAGCATAAAGAGCTTCAAGAACTACAGCCAGATCCCAAGGATGGATACAAGATCATACCTGGGGCCTCAGCCTCAGTGCACCTCAGAGGAAACATCCCAAGGGTGTCTATCCCAACAAACCCAAGGGTGTCTACCTATAGGAGCCTGCAAAAACTCCAAGACTGCATTTACAGTGCAGCCTACTGCACCATGAAGTGAAAAGCTTCCACTTCAGGGCAAAAAGTTTCCTCGTAGAGGGAGATCTGGACATTGAGAGTGGCTGAACCCCAACTGCTTTATATGATGCAGAACAACATCTCAATGTCGAACTGCAATCTGCTCTGAAGGAGCTAGAATCAACCAATTGTCTATGTAGTTGAGTATACGGATGCTCTGGTATCGCAACAGATCCAGAGCTGCATCCACAACTTTTGTGAAAGTATGGGGTGAAAGAGCTAGACCAAATGGAAGCACCCGATACTGGTAAGCTTTGTCCCTAAACATTAACATAATTGTTGGAAGCCGGCTATATATACAGGCTCAAAACGGCTTTCCCCAAGACTTAGATACTACATTATGGATATCTTTAAAAAGGGGAGGCTCCTAAGTGGAGGTGCAGACTGGTCACATAAAAAGCGTTTATTTAACAGACTTTTATGTGCACCAGCCTGCTGCTTGGCGGGCCAACTAATGTCAAGTTTGGGCACAGCACGAGTTATAACCTCTATGAGCTCTTCATATTTAAGGGACATATGTGTGCTTTTAACATTTTCTACCTCCAGTGTTTTTGTGTGGAGGAAGAGCGATACAATGAGCCCTCCCCCCGAGAGGAAGTAACCGCACTGCGACTTTCGAACCCAGGGAGAGAGCGGATCTAATGAGTGAAGAATGAAATAAGGCAACTTCTACAAAGCTAACGAGTGACAAAGGACAGACAATGTAACAAAGAGCGCTTCGCTGAATGAACAAAACTAACCCAAGGGGCGTTTTATAGTCTCTTGGTCATGCCGTCACCCCGCCTGTGATGACACGCCCCCCAATTTGTGATTTGACACCTGTATCAGAGTGCATAAAAGCTGATGGCATTCCCATAGCGTTTTGACGCAGCTCGAGTTCCTGAAAGGGAACAACAAATATGTAAAATGTAAAATGCATTTTCTTTTGGGAAAAAGTGTCTGCCAAATTTATCAAAGTAGGATATGAGTGACAAAAACTGAAAAAACTAAAGACCTGTTGCTGTTAAATAATTCTTAGGATAAAAGCTTTTTCACACACAGGTACAAAACTACAAGTGAAGGCTGTTTCTAAACTGTTGTGAAGGTTGGCTGGCAGCATTGCCTAAACAAAATCTGAATAACCCATTTCCAGGTTTTCTATTTTTCAAGATGGCATCATTAGATGATGAGAAGCATGTGTTATAAAAGACCTTTTGTTATCTGTTCTCCACAAGGAATCGCACTGCTGTCCCCTGACAGAAACAGCATTGTGGGGCCTTGTTAATGGTTTATCGGTTTAGAAATCATCCACTGTCTCTAAGAGAAAGAAATGTCATTATGCGTTCTCGGATTGAAGTGCTTTGATGCCTTTACAGTCCCATACAGGTCACTAGATCAAACCCACATACCCTAGTTTACTTAACAATGTACCACAATTATGCCCTTGGATTACAACTAACCCAAAGTTGCAGTTAGGTTGACAGAACTAGCACAGGGTCAACAACAGAAAAAAAGTATGTGGTGGTTGCACATGCAATATACATTAAAGTGTAGTTAGGTGGCTTCTGTTATGTTCTGTTAGTTTAAGTTGCTTACTGGCCACTCCCATGCCTCTACAATATTTTGACCACTAGATAGGTCTCTGGTTTTCATTGTTTCTGCATGATGCATCTCAGTGTTCATCTGTGTGATTTGTTGCTTGACTGATCATTTAGAGAAGTAAATGCACACCTCAACAAGCCACACAAATTGAAGCATCATTTAAGTCTGCGCCGCAAGCGGTGTGTGATGAGTTATGCCCTGAAGTTTCTCATACATTAGTCATTTTGTAAACACTTTTATTCAAAGTGAATTACAAATGAGAAACATCAATTTGGGCAGGAGCCAATAATACCCACAGTATCACAATGCCAATCTGTAAGAGTATTAGTATTACGAGTAGTGTATTACAGAAGCTGAAGCAGATGTTCAGCTGGACTGAAGACCAGACTATTTCTGGATAATCTGCTGGCTGGATCACACAAGCTCCAGTCATGAAACACAACAGCTTGATGAGAATGAGGAGCTATGTTGTTTAACCTTTGAACCTTTCACCCTAAATATGAGCAATGGTAATAGTGATCACTTTTTTTTACCATGGAACCCATGGTATTGTTTGAGAAACATTTGAGTACCATTTTGATCCCATGTCAATCAAATCAAAGTACAATGTTATTACTATACCATGGTACCACCATAGTACTTTCTGATGAGCCAACCAGGTGATAGCACAGTAATTCAAAATAAGAAGAATGTTTTGGGATCAATGAGATTGTTTAGCCAATCGGAGTACAAGCTACTCAAATAAGGGCTGATTAGATATAAAAATTAAAGAGCCAGAAAGAGATTTCATTTAGACTTTAGACTTAGATTTTACATTTCTAACATTAAATGAGTAAAGCACTAAGGAACAACAAGAAAGTATGTTCTTCTTATGTTATCAGAGTTCACAGGTTCAGAGGTTAGACATTCCTTATTGTACATGTCTCTGTAACTGCTCTCCACATGCTGACCTTCTGGCAGGTAGCTAAGAGGAAGTCCAACCACCTTAAAGCAGGAAAATAGGGCACACATGAATTTTTAACCTTAGTGTAGCAACTTCATATCAGTCTAGTTTTAACCTTTGTGGCCCATGCTTGCAAAGAGTTCAAACAGCAGAAGCACAGGTGATTGTGTGAGTTATTTATACTGCACTCAAAAAGGAAATAAACGCCAGTGTAAAAATGGCTAGTGTTACAGCCCAATTTACCCACATATAAATCTTGATTCTGCTCCCTAGATATGGCTTGACAAAGAAGGACAATTTGGTGGATTTAAAGACTTTTTCTGCTAAAATACTTTAAAAGACATTTTAATATGCAAAGACCACTATATGGAAGCCATTCATTAGCTGATCTATCCAAAATATGTAAACACTGATGCCCTGTGTTGACCAGAACATTATTCTGTTTGTCCCACCAATGGCTAATGAAAAGTGACATGTTTTGTGTGAGTGTTTATTGGCCTTGTCTGCAGAAACACAATCCTTTTATGAATTTAACCATTGACATTTTTACAGTGTTCCATTATTAATGAGATTCTCAGTTCAAAATAAGGGTGAAATAGCACATAGCACAAGGCACATTACACAGTCATGCATACAACAGAGTGTAAAAGAGGGGTGGTGTGTTGTTATGCTGTTATTTTCACACCTACTTTATCAGAACTTTTCTTGAACAAATGAAAACCGAAGACCAGATCCAACAATGGCGTCAAACAACAACCATGCTAATTGTGTGGTAACATCTACAAATAAAGAGCTTAGTTTTGACATTGGCTTTTGAAACTGATGAAAGTCAGTAGCTAGGACAGTTGGTTGCTTCTCGTAGCAGCTCCTATTTGTCGAATCTTGTCTGTCAGTTACTATAAACATGAGCACATTAGATCTTCATGGACTATCATTAACCACATTTTATGCTTATTCCCAAGCATAATGCCATTATGGACTGTGTAAATTTGAAGTGACAGACAAAATAGAGGAAGCCAGCATGCATAGCATCTCCAGCCGGGCCACTGCCCATGATTTTCTAAATACGGTAAGGCAACATGAAGAAGCAATCAATTAGAAAGACTTATTCAGAACAGTCTATGTTTAGCTTCCTCAGATCACTGGCCAAGTAGCAGTAATTAAAAATGGCCATTCTAAATGCCATCATTGATCAGGTGGAAGCCAGAGATAGCTGCTCTGCTAAATGAGTAGTGCCACAACATTTATAAGAGGATGAAGAGTGGTTGACTTCTCTGAAAAGCAGAAGAGCCTGTTTAATAAATACTTCACCCCAAAATGATAATCCAATTACTTACCCTTAGGTTTTTATTATCCTGTGTTCTGCATTATTTCTGTGGGATATATTTTAACCAGCTTTTTCTATTATAGATATATAAAGATTATAGTGAACACAGCAGTCAAGCTTGAGAGTTAGTGGGCAGGGGGTACATGGCGGCAGGTCTGGCCGGTGCTTCTCTTCACACTATGGCTGCGTTGCAAGCATATCAGGCGGACCTGCTCAAGGATTTAGATGAGGGCGGGTGCCTCACACCTGAGGGTGTGAGCGAACTTCGTAGAACTGCTGATCTCTCTCTGCGTGCTACTAAAGAGACCACCCGTGCCATTGGGCGGTCCATGGCAGCTCTGGTAGCTGCAGAGAGGCATCTCTGGCTTAACTTATCAGAGATTAAGCCTAAAGATAAGGCAGTTCTCTTAGATGCTCCGCTTGTGCCTTCTGGCCTGTTTGGTGATGTGATTCACTCCGTCTTCAACAGGTTTCAGGAGGCCCGCAAGCAGGCGGAGGCATTTCAGTGGTTCCTTTCTCCTTTGATGCTGTTAGGCGGGAACAGCAGCCATGTACGAGCTCCTCACATAGGCAGACACAGAAGCTGAGCATTGCGACCCGTTCTCCCCCATTAAGGGTACGGGTTACGCAGGGCTCTTCCTCGAAGCCCTCTAAGTCCAAAAAAGATCTTAGGACTGTTCTGATCTCTAAAAGGGCTTCGGGGCAACGGTCCTCACTACCACCATGTCAGGACCTCAGAGGGTGCCCCACCTGGGGGGCAACGGGTCTTAACATCACTCGCTCCTCAGGGCCCTCTGGAGGCCAAACTGTTAACCCTGCCACCTCTGGTGCTTCAGGGTGCAGCAGCCTCAAATGTTGGCTCCCTCCAGTGTTTGCCAAAATCAGCAGACATGGTAGAGAGACAACTTCTGTTAGAATTCTGAATTCTGTTCAAATTAGATCGAGTTCTCCCTGCAGAAATATCTTTACAGGGCTCAGGTCATCATGCTCAAAACTTACCAGAGGCCAGTTTCAAGAGACTGGTACCCTTAAAAGACTATTTGGGAGCCTGGAAAGTACTGCCTCATGTGTCACAATGGGTCCTGAACACAATAGAACTAGGCTACAAGATCCAGTTCAGTCAGAAACCACCAGCTTTCAGCCAGCTTGGCTGCAGCTTGGATGCAGCTCTGGCTTCGTTGCGATACCAGGGCATCCGTGTACTCAACTACATTGACGATTGGTTGATTCTAGCTCCGTCAGAGCAGGTTGCATTTCAACATCAAGATGTTGTTCTGCATCATATGAAACAGTTGGGGTTCAGACTGAACACCAGGAAAAGTGTGCTTTCTCCTGCACAAAGAACAACTTATCTGGGTGTGACTTGGGATTCGATAACGATGCGAGCACAGTTTTCCCCTGCTCAAGTAGACTCGATCCAAAGCACAGTCAAGAGAGTGAGAGAAAGCCAGTCATACACTGTAAAGCAATTTCAACAGTTGCTAGGCCTCATGGCAGCTGCTTCCAATGTCATTCCATTCAGTCTGCTGCACATGAGGCCCTTACTGTGGTGGGTCAAAACCAAGGGGAAACCCCCCCGAGGGGAAATCCCTTCTGTCTAATCAACATCATGCTGCAAGGCCTTCATGCCTTGGACATTTGGAAGAAACCTTGGTTCCTTACAGAGGGCCCGGTATTGGGGGGTCGCTGTCGCCGTGTCACCTTAGCCTCTCTCACCGGATGGGGCCAGCCCAAGGTCATTGGAAGGCTCGCCAGCTGTCCTGGCATATCAATTATCTAGAGATGTTGGCAGTGTACCAGTGACAGCACAGCGGTGGTCGCTTACATCAATCATTAGGGAGGTCTGCGTTTGCGCCCTCTTTACAAATTAGCGCGCCAGATCCTACTCTGGTCTCAGGGAAAGCTGCTCTCTCTCAGAGCAATTCATATCCCTGGATGTTGCAATGTGGGGGCAGACACCCTGTTGAGGCAGGGGCCGAGGCCCGGGGAGTGGAAACTTCACCCAGTTGTGGTGAATCAGATTTGGAGAATATTTGGGCAAGCCCAAGTAGACCTCTTCACATCTCTCGAGACTGCACAATGTCCCCTTTGGTTCTCTCTTTATGTGGCATTTATCTCTGCGTACCGCACCTCATTAGGTGGATGTCCTATAGGTAGACACCCCTGGGTTACATGTTTCCTGCACTGAGGCTGAGGCCCCAGGTACGATCTCGTATTCCACCTTGGGATCTGGCTGTAGTTCTTGAAGCTCTTTGTGCTCCACATTTTGAGCCCATTGAGGAAATATCTGATCATCTATTATCAGTTAAGACGGCGTTCCTGTTGGCAATCACTTCCCTGAGCAGGGTGGGTGACCTTCAGGCTCTCTCTGTAGCACCTTCCTTTTTAGACTTTGCCCCCGGTTTGGTCAAAGCCTTTCTATACCCGAGACAAGGTTTTGTCTCGATGGTACCTTCTACAATACTACGGCCAGTCGTACCTCAAGCCTTTTGCCCTCCTCCCTTCAGGGAGCATGACCAGGAGAAGCTAAACCATATGTGTCCAGTGCGAGCACTGGATGCTTATGTCCACAGAACTGCCCTGTGGAGAAAAACTGACCAACTTTTTGTTTGCTTCCTAAGCGCGGCTTTTCAAGTTTATGTACATTTATGTACATTACGCTTATGTAAGTTTATGTACATTACGCTTTATGTACTTTTTTAAAACATTATGTACAGTTTGATGTGTTCAGTGTTTGAAGTTGTCACAAGCTTGGTTCAGACCAAAAACCTTGCACAATTCAGAAAATTTGAGAGAATGTCAGATTTACACAGAATGTTTATCTCTTGGTTTGACCACAGTTTGTTGTGTAATGACAGAATTTTGGCAGTGGTCATGGTGGGCACTTCCTTTTTTAACAGGAATGAGCATGTATTCTATAGACTAGTTCAATCAGCATGCCATTACAGTATATCACTGCTCTTATCTCTACATTCAGAGCTCCTGGAGGCTTACAGTAATGTGTGTTTACCAGGTTAACTCAACCAGCAAGATTAACACAGAAAAAACAGACAAACAAAAACAAAAGTGCTTCATTTCTCAAGAAACCATTGCATACAAGTAAGAACAGCACACTTTTTTCTCTACCACACACATACACACAGAGGCCTATCTGTGGCAACAGAAGCCCACATAGATGAGCTGACAATCTGGTAGTGTGTAGCCCTCCAGCAGAGTGAAACTGATAAGGGCTGTGCTAGCTAGACCTTGCAGTGTTTATGTATAAAAAAACTCAGAAAGCTGCAGTTCTAACTGTAAAGATCACATGTACAGATACATCAACAACATGAATGTATGGGTTTATCATAGTATCACATTTAGGTGTGAATGGTCTGAAATGTTCTCTTCCACAAAATTACATCAAAATATAAGGTAGACCTGTCAGCTATAGAACTTTGTTTCACTACTCATAAACTGAAACTGTATACGTACAGCATTACATATTTACTGGTATATAGTCATATGCACTTTCATAGTTGCAATACAATTTTTATCAAATTACTTTCACTTTTTTGGCTTTAACAGGCTTTTTCACACTCTTTGTTCAAAAGGAATCAGAGTCAGTAGGAGCTCAAGCACACATTCTTAGCAACGTTTTACACCATCACATTTAAGGCAAGTGACGTCATGCTTTGTATCTTCATGTTCTGCTAATGCTAATGGGATTAAATGGTATAACTTTTCTGAAGATTACTTTTCTTTTCTGAAATTACTTTCTTCTGCCTTGGTTTAATGTGCAGAGAGGACTATAAATTAATTATAGTTAAATTCCTAAAGAGTAAGAAGAGCACTGTGATGTTTATAAAACATTTTTATAGAGTAGGTCAAGGATTAGTCTTTTGGCTTTGCTCTATATTTTAGGACTTGTAAATAGTCTTAATGTCAATAATTAAAACAGGCAAAGAAGAACTATACAGCAGTCCTGAAAGCAATATGCATTAGCATTTTTAATAAATAACACTGCACAATATTATCATAGAGTAAACAAACAACATTTCAAATTAAAACTTAATGGTTATTAGATTGGATCCTGTCACCAATTAATCAAAAGCTGGCTTAGATCAATAATAAAGCAAGGCTAAATATATTACAGCAGATTGTGGTGTGTTTGTGTGTGTGCTTCTGAACAAAGCATCATATTCTTTCTCAGAATAGTTAATGGTCTCTTGTCCGATCTTACCCCGCCTCCTTCCCTCTCCACTCCGCCTCTGCACCTCTTCAGGCTACTTTCATTGACTGGTGCTTATGTTCTGATTGGTTGTTCCACCTGAGTCCTGATTGCTTTAGAAGCACTAAACGACAAGTGTCTCCTTCATTCTCTTAATTGCAGGGTTTTCTCTTCAAATTCTCTCATCAAACACAGACAATTACCAGAGAAGCTGAGATTGTGTGACTTCTCTAAATTGGAGGTTGGGTATAATTGTTGCATTTCACGATTTTCTGTCCTTCTCCATGCTCTCTCACAATCAGTGAGTTGTTTTTATATCCCATTAAAGGATCTGTTCTGCTGCTGCCCCTATCAGAAATTCAGAGATTTATTGACAATATGATGCAATGGTTGTTATGAGCCAAAATTATTCTATCTGCCAAGTACTATAAGTTTCAGAACTCAAAACGTCCCATGCAAGCAAATAATTAAGTAAAAACAGCTTGTTTTGAACTTTCTGATGTGAAACAGATGAATATATTAAAAGAATTCTGCCAATATTCTGTTCAGCAGCTTGGCTGACCAAACTTCTAGAAAGTAATAAGGTGCAAATAAGATAGATACTACTATCCTAATACTACTATAAGATTCAAATGATTAAGATTCTGTAATTTCAGGTGGCATTTAGCCATATTTAACAATATGAGTAATGGTCAGCAATTGGCTGGTTAGCACGGGTCAGTTGTTCCCTGTTCATGGATGCCATAACTTCATCATTCTAGAAAAAAAATACATCTTACTCTAGTGACAGCAATTTAAGTAGTGCTGTACAGCTCAGGTGATTGGCTCAGAACTCACCGTGTTCTGGTTGTGCCCCATGCACCAGTGTGTCATGCACCAGTCGAACAACTGTCATTGAGATTGAGCACAACAAGAACTTAAAATTGTCATCTTCAGAGGATACAGCAGGTGCAACTCAGCAGATGGTTTACTTAGAATATTGATTTGAAAAGTTTGAAAATAAAGAGTGTGTATGTGTGTGGTGGTGGTGGGTATGCAGATTTACTGCTGAGAGTGCAGCACATATATGAAAAAGCTACAGATGTCACCAGTGTATAGTGGTCATTATACTGTGATCCATGTCTATGAATATATTAAAGGAGGTAAATGAGAAACAGTAGGCTGTGCTGGCCCAGAAAACACTTCTTGAAATAAGATGTTGGCTCGCTTTCAGCTTAAAGTCAACTTGGCTTATACCTCAAAAAATAGATTTTGATGTTATAGCTAAATGAATGCTGTGAAAAGTGTGGTTTAATTTAACAATTCTTTCATTTATTCTCGAATATTATAAATATTACTATTAGGACATTTGTTTCAAAAATATTCCTCATGCTGAGTAATTGTATTGTAAACAAAGGCAGCTGCACTTGCAACAGAGAGAAATGTGGTTCAAAACTTGTTAATTTATGTAATATGCTGTGGATTGTGGATTAGTTTGATGTTTGAGACCTCAAGTTTGACCTCAAGTTGAGTTTGTCAGAACTGTCAGAACATACAAAAATTGCATTTACAGTAGCACACCTACTGCACAATAGAAGTCTATGAAACAACATGTAAAAAAATGTTTTATTTAAGAGCCCTATGAAATTCTTTCATACATACAATCGCAATATTATGGGAACAAAAATCAAAACCAAGACTGACACTTGGACTGACTGGGCAGCATAAAACACTTGGTAATGTTGATAAGATGCAGTAAGCATCCTTTTGTCATTACTAATGTTTGTATTCTTATGCAACTAAATCATTAGCGGGTTTTATCATTTCCAACGTTCATCATTTTCAGAGAGGGAGCAGAAAGTGGACAGCCTAATAGAGTATAATCTCTCATTTCCTCTTAGCAATCACATAACTGTCTATTTGAATAAACGCACGGCCAGTCACCCAATGCTCCAGATCACCTCATCATTGAATACATTTAATGTATCTTGAATATAAATTTACATGCAAATCAGTCTTGTTGAATTGCTACATTAAACTTATTGCAATTTCATTGCATGCTGTGCTTAGAATGATATTTTACATGGGTGATGATTCATTGTGGCTTATCTATGTGTGACCTGATTTATAACTCTTCTTTCATTCCACAGACATTATAGAGACATTGCAGGCAATTCCAGTTGTAAAAATACATGCAGAGTAAGACGATGCAAATTTATTGCATTAGACAATGCACTTTATTGACCTCTACCTGCATCTAAAGCATTATTATAGTAGCAGCCTGCTCCACTGATGCTACAGTGAAAAGGCCATCGTGATTTTTTTGTTGAAGTTGTTTTGCTGTACTCTCCATCCAAATCCAGGATGCAGAAATAACACCTGTCAAGCGCCAGATGTGAACAAAAAGCAACAACCAACATGTTTTGACATTTTTATGACAGATCACATTTTTTGCAAAGAAATGATGGCATCTGTCTCATGTGCTTTGCAATGCTGTGAGCAACACAATGATTGGTCTCATTTGTCACAAATATGCAAATAATGAACAGGTATTTTTTTTTCAAAATACAGCAAATTACAATTGGGTGGCTGGCACAACAAAAAAAAATACATTTTAACCATGTCTTTATATCTATTTATCAATTACACTCCAAAGACTTTCAAATTCTGTTGAAATGTCAACTGTCTTTTGTGGCAGGAACATTAAAGCAGTGCTCAAACAGGCCAGATTGTGATGTAAAAGGGATCTTGTGGAATTATGGATAACACACCTATTGAGCTAAATGCCATGTACTGCTCAGATCAGTGGCTGCAAATTTAAAGTTTTAATCAACTGCATGATTGAACAATGGGGAATACAAATCATAAGATGTTGGTACAATCCACAGTGTTGGTACAATATGAAATTCATTCATCAAAGTGATGCACTAATAATATTGACTGTAATAAAAACCTGGCATAACAATCCTTTCTCTATGCGGATCCACAACAGAAATGTTAAGAAGTGGAAAAAGCTGATCAATTAAGTTCAAGTTCAGTTTATTTATAAAGCTCTTTTCACAATGGTTCATTGTCACAAAGCAGCTGTACAAATGTAAAAGAAAATATCCAATGATATTTAAGGTATGTTAACAAAAACTTGAAATGAAACAGTTCTAACAATAAGAAAAACAGACATCATAATCAATACATACACAACCGAACAGATATAACGGACATAGAAAGTATACAATAATTAGAGTAATGTAAAACTAGTGTCAGCAGACTCCCGTTAAGCAAGCCAACAGGAAGCAATTACATCACGTAACACAAATAAGTTGTGGCATTCACTAATTAAATGTTTTATAATATTATTTTTGGAAAATACATTATTTTATATATTTTAAAATAAAATTGTCAATTTGTCACTGTTATATTGTTCTGTGTCATTGTTACATTTTAAATTGAAAATGTAAGTGACTGTTATGTAATGTAATGTTTGTAGAAGTGCAATTTAATTGTTATTTGTTTATTCAGCTGTAACGCCTGGCCAGCAGAGGGGGCCCTTTCCCCATGAACTTTGACGTTTGCCCCCTCTACTTCCTGGTTCATGACTTCCTGTTTGCTAGCTATAAAAGCGCAGGCTAGCAAACAGGAAGTCATGAAGTGTCTGTGGAAAAGTGTTTTGCCCATGTTGTTTTGTCCTGTCCTTGTTTTTGCCATTGCCTGTTTTTGCCTTTCCCTGTTTGGAATTTGACCCTTGCCTTGTTTCTGGATTTACGATTGTGGTTTATCTTGGATATACCTGTCTGCCTGTGTTTTGACCCTGCCTGTCATGCCTCTCTTTAATAAAACCATGAAAACCCTGCACATGGGTCCGACTCTCGCTCATCAGGACAGCCAACATGTTACAGAACACTTCGCCTCCCCAGGACCCAGCGGGGTATCCATTGACCCAGTTGGCCAATTACTCCACCTTAAACAACGTAATGCCTCCATTGAGGATTATGTTTACCAGTTTTGTGATTTGGTCAACCGGGTCTCCTTCTATGATGAACAGTTTTTTAAGCACATATTCAGGCTGGGACTCAATGAACTCCACAAGTCATGGTTGTTTGCAAGAAGGAGCTATCTTTCCTTAATGGACTTTCTGGATTATGCATTATTGCTAAGCGGATCATCTTTCACTGTGGGTGACGCAAGCAAGCCAAAGCCAGAGCCACAGCCCAAGGTGGCCGCCAAGCCAAAGCCAGAGCCACAGCCCAAGGTGGCCGCCAAGCCAAAGCCAGAGCCACAGCCCAAGGTGGCCGCCAAGCCAAAGCCAGAGCCACAGCCCAAGGTGGCCGCCGCCCCAGAGGTCGCATTTGACAAGGTGGCCGCCGCCCCAGAGGTCGCATTTGACAAGGTGGCCGCCGCCCCAGAGGTCACATTTGACAAGGTGGCCGCCGCCCCAGAGGTCGCATTTGACAAGGTGGCCGCCGCCCCAGAGGTCGCATTTGACAAAATGGTTCCTAATCCTGTGTCAGCACCCGTCATGGCCGCCCATCCTGTGTCAGCACCCGTCATGGCCGCCCATCCTGTGTCAGCACCCGTCATGGCCGCCCATCCTGTGTCAGCACCACGTCTCGGCCGACGCTGCCCCCAATGCCAAGCCAAGCCACAGTTCTGTAACGCTTGGCCAGCAGAGGGGGCCCTTTCCCCGTGAACTTAGACATTTGCTCCCTCTACTTCCTGGTTCATGACTTCCTGTTTAAAAGCGCAGACTAGCAAACAGGAAGTCGCGAAGTGTCTGTTTTGCCCATGTTGTTTTGTCCTGTTTGGAATTTGACCCATGCCTTGTTTTTGATTTACGATTGTGGTTTATCTTGGATATACCTGTCTGCCCGTGTTTTGACCCTGCCTGTCCCTGACCATGCCTCTCTTTAATAAAACCATGAAAACCCTGCACATGGGTCCGACTCTCGCTCGTCAGGGCAGCCAACATGTTACATCAGCTCTAAAATGAAAGTATGCATGGGCTGTAAGAATCCTTTTTTTCTGCACATCTGATGCAATGAGAGGAGCTGGTGTAGCTGTCAATAATGCTACTTAAACATGCATCAAAGAAGCCAAACATTACACAATATAAGAGTAAACATATCATGTCCAAGGGCATTGCATGCATAGAATGTTGATGTATAGAATCAGGCAACTTTATTTAAAGTCCACCCACCAAGAAGGATACCAGACATAAAAAAATGTAATTAGAAAAGAAATAATAACAATAAACTAAATGCAAAATAGTTCTTAAGGAAATCTTATCTTGGCCAAAAACCTGACCAAAGCAAAACTGAGGCTATAAAAATGGTCATCCCAGCAAAAAAAGTCTAAAACATTACAAAGTTCATTGCAAACTTGTCACAAGCAATTTCTGAAGTTATTCTTTGAAATCAACAATCAAAGAACAGACTGGCTGTGAGCTGGGTTCTACATTTGTTTCAGACTCATGTGTTGAGAAGCTTTAAACCTTATGAAGGAGTAGCTTCATAAACAGTTTAACTTATGAAACTTCTCCTTTATGACTTGAGAACTTGTAAGAGAAGGAAACTTTCATTATTTTTTTTCAGATAAGGTACAAATGATGTGTCAGAAGGGAACAGACCTCAGGATACAAGCTAAAGAATACACAATGAAAGGAGTAAATTTAGTTTGGTGAGGGTGGTATTTCTCTGAAATGTCAAATCTAAGAGAATTTATAATTAGGAGAATAAGAAAAGGGATGTGTGTGAAAAGAAGAAATATCACCAGGCAAACTCTTTTAAGCAAAGTACAACAAAAACTTTGCTGTACATGCTGTACAGTGGAGTTAGAAATGTATAGTTACACAAATTAAATCTGGCGGTACAATTTAAAAGTTGTAACATTATCAGTAATTTTCCGGTAAGGTGCTATGCGTGAATGCAGAGTAGGATTACTCACTGGTAAACTCACAGAAAGCACTAACGTAAAAGTCTGCGTTAACTGTTTATGAAAGTCAAGTCTGTGATTCACCTCTGTTATTGACTATAGAGAAAGTACTGATGCAATCATCCATCATAGGGTTATAGCAGTTCAATAATCTGTGAATCTGTGTTTATTGGTTCTTTCTCTATGTACCCATTTGCAATCACTAGCCAAAATCTAGTTTGGACAGTGTCCATTTATCCTTTTAAGGAACCTTTAAAGGTGCTAGGGGCAAAAAACAGTAACAGTAGGAGCAGTACCCTACAAAAAAAAGTAATGCTTTTAATCATACAACAGAAAACACATGAAACTGAATATTTCTGAGGTGTCTGGATATATGTCAGAAATGTCCGACTTGCCTGGATATACTGTAAAAAAACATTTTGCCCTTTTAGTTAAAGGGGACCTAGAGTCAAAATCATATCAAAATTTTTCTAGTCTTGATGGAAAATGGCAGTATACTGGCCTAAAAGAACATAGAAAATATTCCAGACATTTTGAACCACCCTAAAGCATTTAATTTTATGTTTTAAAAATGAGTGCCTGAAAACAGCTCAGGCTGGAATGCTGGGGCTTATTGCGCAATAAGCCTCTCACTCACCCCCTCATCATGAAAATGAAACATAACAGAAAACATAGTTTGAATAGAAAAATAGTGAAAATAATGAAAATAGCTTGTGATTGTAATCGAGTTTACTGTAAAGAAGTTATGGTATATGTTAACATATAGCACGGCCATGGTATATGTTAATATATATAATAAGTATAAAGATATATATGTTTGTATATTGTTGTACGTTTATGTTCTCGTTGAGTGTTATTTATTATGGCAGTGACTGTATGGCTCAGGCGAATGCACAGCTTCCAATAATGAATGATAAACCTTTGGTCCAGTTATGCTGTTATGTTAATATTAATTCTTGACTTTACACTGTGGCTCAAATCTATTTGACATAGTTCTGTTTTCGTTTCAAACGGAAAATCAGGATGTTATCATGTTTGATGCCGTATTCATCTATGTATTTATGTGTTTGTTTATTGCTACTACTATTGTAGTTTATATCTGCTTCCTTCAAATATGTTTTAGCTATGACATTCTCATAGAAAACCCTGAAAGCTTCTATTATTGTATTATTTTATACAATTATTTTAAGTATATCTTGTTATACTTATTAAATTTAACTAATCTTAAAGGGATTAGTTTCCATCAAACACATATTTTCCTCAAAATGGTATCTTCACATTCAATGAGCATCAATTGTTTTTGAAAGCACCATTCTTTCCAGTTTTCAAATCGTTCCCCAGGCAGCACAGACAGCTTTGACTAAACACCTCAATAAAGCATCAAAGATAAAGCATTCAGCAAAATGCAAAACACCACTGGAAATAAACACACAGTAAGAAATGGAGAAGGGAACCGAATAAGAAGCATTACTCCTGTTAAACTGGCACAATTCCAGATCACATTTTAGATGAAAACACCCAGCTGAAGTCAAGTCAGTCAGCTGCACTGTGCGGATAGAGACAGGGCTGAGATGAGCTGATCCATTTGTGTATGACAGTGTCTTAATTGCGGTGATCTGGAACAAGCTCATATTGAGATGTAGCTCGTTAATGTGAGACAGGGCTGAGATGTGAACCCACCAAACACGCTGAGAAGGTAATTAGATGCATGACGAATCCTTATGGATTTCCGTTATGAGCCCAATTAGTGTTCAGGGCAACAGTCTGACTGACCACATGCCACCACTCCAGTCCCACATACCGCCCCTGTGGAAAAGGACCCAGAGTCATTTAGTAAGATGCAAAGTAGTGTTATGAGGGGGCTTCAGTCATGCCCAAGACCACACAAAACAAAGGACTACAAAAATACAAATAAAATAGATGCTAATGGGTCAGTAATGTTGGAAACTTTTTTCAGCGAAGACCAGGAGACTTGGATTTCCTTGAGCAGTAGTCTTTATTGTAGATCAAATCAGAGCATGCTGCTCGGGCGCTGCAGTCATCAAGTCCAACTAAAGTTAACATGCATCACATTTATACCCATTTTGAGGGGCGGTCCCTCAAAATGGAGAACAAAGCAC
>JBAJNP010007373.1:11576-22764 GCA_036877545.1 Yasuhikotakia modesta | reverse complement strand
TCCCCTTAATTAATTACAGTGTTATATTATGAAACATGTTCATAATATAAACTTTAAACCTTTAAAAAGTGATTTTCCATTTTATTCTGTTAGCAAAAATACAGAACTGAACTTCAACTGAGCTGATGTTTGTTCTCAGAATGTATTTTTATCAAACAGGAACTCACAGCAACAGCAATACATGATAAAAGGTGCAACGGTGATTTGGGACAGCCAGTGTCCACTTACATATGTAAACCTATACAAACACAGACTTAAGACAAGTGCATGTATTTCATGTCATGCTTTACCCAATAAGTTTATATTATTTTTTGTAGTATTTTATTCACAAATTATTTATTATTATCATCAAGTTTCGTGCCTTAAAGTGAGTTTTTTTTAATGTTGCAATGCTCCACTGGGGAGTAAGCAGCCCTTCGAAGAGCAGAACAAAGTCCTTGATGTGTGTCTGTCATACATCTAAAACGACAGTTTCATTAAACAAATATAAAAGAATCAAATTAAAGTGAATATAAATAACCATTCATGTTAACCTCGCTACTGTTATAGTGACTGTATGTGTGTATGGATATTACAGTAATTGTTCATAAATGATACGCTTCCTCTTTCGTATGATATTAGTGATGCAGCTTATGATCTCATGGTCACTCATTAGATCACAAGACGAGGTAAACAAAATACTAGTGACATGTATGAAACAGTTCTTAGACAAGTTTACTGCAGTTAATGCAATTATTAAGAACATATTTGATAGACTCACTTTGTCCACCATGAAGAAATGATTGATGGTCTCGAGACAATCAGCCATCTCTTTGACTGCTGACAGCAGAAGTTCCCTGAAGTTCCCTGCACTACCCCAGTTGTGGTCTACTGGTCACCTAGTGTTTAAGAGATATCAGTATGTTTACACTGGAAACTGAACTCATGAGCTCAGCTGAGCACAACACAAGAGGGAAGGTGTAATTACAAGAAGAAAATACTTCAATTACAGTGACCGTGTTCAATTACAGTGTTAAGGTCCAAAATAGTTTCAATGGCTCACCAACAAGCGCCTTGTCTAGCAAAACAATCAGTCTTTATTTTTAATTACAGACGGTAGCGGAACGGAAGTAAATGATCGGATAAAATGTAAATTTATAGAAGATAAAATGTGTCATTCTGGAAACAACATCTAAATATAAGTGGACCGGTCAAAGAAAATCTTCAAGCAGTTTGTGTACGTGAATTGTATCAGAAGTAGATGGTGTAGAACAGAACCTGGTAGAAGCGGGTCAACAACCTAATGTGAGGCTGTTTAACAAGGTTCTATTATAATATCTATATATAAGGTCAGGCTACAAAAGTAAACGCCAGATCAGACTGGATAACACCTCATGTAAAGGGTAATCGGAATGACATGTGCATGTAACTACGGTTATCTTATGAGTTTACCAGCTGAGTAGGACAAAGACCAGCGTTTTGATCTTCTATGGAAGTGAAGAATTTTATTTCAGAAAGGCACTCAGGAAGGCCTGGAGATATGGAAATACACGTTGCATACATACACACACATTAACGTTCCAGATATACAAACAACATGCCACACTAGCTAGCATAGCTAAACATAGCTAAAGAAGTTTCAGAGCTTTATTTGTGTTTCTCTGATTCTTCAGCAAGAATTATGTCCCATTTATGCTTTGCTGCATCTTTCTCTTTCATCAAAATTTAGCTTCATATGCCATACATGTCCTGTGTTTTAATAACTAGGATGGAATACTGAAGTATGTGATGATCCACGTAAGGACTTTCTCAGAACCAGAGAACTCCACCAGGTCGCATACTATGCAGATGAAAGATCTCCTTCAGGTTGGAATATGCTGGTCTACAGCTCATCTTTGAAGTAACCCAACTTGGCATTGGACATCTCCTTTCGCAGCTGCATGACCTCCCAGAACATCTGCTCTGCTTGGTGAAACACATCATTTCACACAGGTTACAAGAGAAGCCTGGACTTTTAAACATAACCTGAAATCCTAACCTGAGTACCTCCTGGGATCATTGGCACTAGAGTAATCTGTGGTTTTAAATACAGATTGATGCAGTGGATACAGATACAGTGGCCTGCATGAGACTGATGGCCACTTTCACAAAATCTACATATAATCTATATTCCCCTGATATCCCTAAGAAATCTTATTCAGCCAGAGCAACAGTATTAATTCAAAAATAAAACAAAAGACAGAAAAATAGCGCTGTTTTTCACACAGACTCTACTGATGTATAAAGGACATGATCTCACCATCCTGCTGTTTAACTAGTCCTTGCTGAATATAACGGATGTAGGTGAAGAAGTTACAGACAGAAGTGATCTACAGTAAACACAAATGAGGAAAATATGTATATCATGAAATATTGTACACAGATACAATTTCCATAAACATCAGTATATGATGCAAACACATCAGATTGATGGGCGAAATTCACTGTTCACACGGTCCCTAACTAGTCTCACTTGTAAATGTAGTTTTGTGGACGAGGCTTGTTAGTCCTTATGACAAAATTTTAAATGATCTCTGTCTTTTCTAGTCGTTTTGGATAAAAGCATCTGCTGAATAAAAAAATGTGAATGTGTTGACTGCGATCATTTGGATCTGGAAACTTTGTTGTCTGGCTCATTTCCTGTTTCCTCTGGCTCTCAGGTACGTCTTGCGAGTTAGATGCGTATATGGGTCTCACTCACTATTAAGGTCTCATATTTAATAAACATCATTTACGCAACAAACATCATATCTTTTATTCTTTCCTTCTTAACATAATTAATGGTATTAAAACAACAACAGCTGTCAACACTCACCCGATAACGACAGAAAGGGGACACATAATAATAGTGACTGGAGTCGCCAAACTTGATCCTGTGCTTACAGGCTTTGGTTTGTCCACACAGAGCACATTTCCTGTAAAGCAAAAGAATTTCTAATCTTTATCATCACATCTCTAAAACATGTTTCATGTGACGTCCATGTTATTCTTCTGCACTTACAGAATCTACCTCACATCACGACGCAAAGGCAGAACAAAAAAAAACAGAGGCCAGGCCTGGATTTCAGATGAGGTCCGAGTTGGCAGAAGAGACGACCTGATTAGTAACACCAGCATGATATTACCAAGTGTCTGTATTAACTGATCTTCACTATATAACCTTCACCACTTGTGATTGGTTTAGCAGATATGCGCCTAAATGTGTAATGAGACCAGAGATGGAAAAAGTTTCAAATGCATAATACAAATGAAGCTTTAACAACATCAAGTCTTTTCATCAGTACTTGTATTCCCTGCGATCGAACCCACAACCTTTGTCTATTTATTTGTTCATGTTTTAATCAGCATCAATGGCTATATTCATGGCAAAAATAATAATAATTCTTATTACAATACAAAAGAAGGCAATCAATATACAAAAGCACAAATGACAACAATCAAGGTCAACACCAACAATAATTATAACAATAATTAAGTCACAAACCAGTTTCTCTTCCCCTTTCAACAAATATCAATCTTGAGACAATCTTAAGTGACCAATTGAAGCGCTTCTTTAGCAACTCTATCTGCCCGTTCATTGCCAGCCAAACCCATATAGTCTGGTATCCAACAAAAAAACAATATTAAAATCTTGTTTCTTTAAAGAGTCGATTTTTTCTGTTATACTGATCTACTAATGCAATGCTCTACCAGTTAATCTACAGGAACACCTAAATCCATGTAACCTGAAATCCAATTCTTGTTATATGGATCCCAGTTTGTTTTCCTGCTTCTTTACAGCAGTCTTTGTGCATTTAAGCACTTATTCAGTTTTAGGTCTTGTTCTTTAGCAGACTTAATGCTTGAGTCTTGATCTTATTAACATTTATGCATTTGGCAGACACTTTTATCCAATACATTCAAGTTATACATTTTTACCAGTACATGTGCTTCCTGGGAATCGAACCCGCAACCTTTGCGCTGCTAACGCAATGTTATAACCAACTGAGCTATACAGGAGCCCTTATCCACTTCACTTTCTTCTCTCTGTAACTGAAGTAGGAGACACTCACTTGGGCCCCCCGCACTCAACGGCAGACGCTTTGACCACGGGCAGGGGCTGGAAGCCCACCGGCTCCACACTCAGTGTGTTCTGCTCAACTGCATCCAGGATGGCCGAGCCCAACTGTAGATCAAAAAACAAACACACAAACAAAACAGCTGGACACAGGTTTCCATGAAATACTTTAGCTTTCCATATTATTTCAACAAGCTTTAAACAACTTTAGGGACTCTCAACAGACCTAGCAACAAGCTAAGGTGATCTTTTAAAATAATACTTTGATGTATCCTAAGACCTGTATTGCAAACAATACTGACAAATGTATACTAATCAGCTAATTTCTACTGGCTTAGCCTTTTAACCACTGTATCACAAATCACCTCCAGAGGTGAACGGCCTGTTAAAAAAACACAGTTAGCTGAAGGAAGTGATCTGAGTCTGCAGTACCTCATTCTTGGAGAAGGTCAGGCAGGGATAAATGTCTTCTTTGTAAATTCGCTCCAGGAATGAGCAGCTTTTCTCCAGAGTAGGTTCTTCTTTCCACACTTTAAACTCCATCAAGAGCATAGTGTCCACCTGACAAACACACATGACGTGAAAAACACACCACACAACCAAACCCCTGTCGCAGGTCTCCTATGAGAGGTGACACACACCCAATGCACAATTGTACGCTGCCAGTAACACAAGTGAGAGACCAACAAAACCTGCGCTTTGTTGCATGAAGGTACAACAAAGTGCTGCACTGTTCCCAAAGAACTGCTTGAGGTATGATTCAACAGAGCATGTTCAGCTAACAAACAGGCATACGCAGCTCGCAAAACGAAGTGCCAGAGATTGACAGAAGCCCTTAAGTGAATGTGCAGCTGTCCTCCAACCTCTCCATCAGTAATCGATGCCTTCGTTACCATCACAGCCTCCATCCCATTTCTCTTTCTGCTATTTCTAAGTTCCTGAAGAGAAGCAGACTCGGATACAGACCTCTTCATGTACAGTGGGCTGAATCACAGCCACCTCCTGCGGGCTGCCCATCATGGCACTGCTGGTGCTCTTGTTGCGAGCGTGGCCTTTCCTAAAGGGCGCTTTGGGTCCAGGGGGCATTTCCTTACAGGGGGAGGTGGGAGATGTGGAGAGAACAAGAGTCTTGAGAGCGCCCACCTCAGCCTGGAGAATGTCGATCTACGTCAGAGGAAAACAAAGGACAGAGAAAGAGAAGTGCTGGTGACCTTCTAGAACTGACCTGACCTGATCAAACTACTTTAACTGCTTTGTACCATTCTTTATCAGTGCTTTATAGAAGTATTTAAAAATTACGTACACATCCTCTTACTGTCGCAAACTACAGAAAGTTTTACGTGTAGCTATTCTCCATATGATAAAAGTGAAAAAGGCCACTTTCATGCTACCATACCACAGCATCATGTTTCTATATTCCAAGTCAAAGTCAAAAGGCAGGTCTGTGTGAGCAGACTGAAATTTTTAGTAGCAATCAATGAAAAAATTAAAATATTTTTATTGATTGTAACTGCATGGAAACTTATTGTCCTGCTGTTGTGTCTTGAACAAGAGATTTTTTTAAGAGGTTATCCATTTTAAATTTGGCCAGATATTTTGTTGCTTAAAGCTTAATGTTGACTCACTTTCCCCAGAGCCTCCTTCAGCTGTTTCTCTGCAGTTGCCTGCTTTAATTTTGCCTCGTGCACCATCTTGTGAGCTTCCTGTGAAGAACATCACATATTAGACCCACATTAAACTCAAACACATCTAAAGACGTCTAAATAACCCACACAGGAAACCCCCCACCAGATCAGACCAGAGGAGATCAGATCCAAGCAGATCAGACCAGAGGAGATCAGAACCAAGCAGATTAGATCAGACCAGAGGAGATCGGACCAGAGGAGATCAGAAGAGATTAGAGACACTTCTTCCAGGAGGACTTTTTTCAACATATATTAAAAAGTGTACATTAAAATATACATCATAAAGAAAATTATCAGGAGCGTATGAAATGAGACAGGAGGGTAGTAGGGAAAAGCGAGTTAACTTATCCACCCAGCACTTAGAATCAGTGAAAATCAGTGTTGCTCTAACTTTTGTCTAATAACACTGTCAATGCCATCAGAACACCATCCAAATTCCTAATTTCATAACTTTATTCTGCATGATTAAGATGCATTAATTTTTCTTAGCAGCTGCTTCACACACACTGTGCAACTGTTCACCCGTGTTATACCCTAAAGCTATATACTTAAGACTCAGAGACAGTGAACAGAGTCTAGCATACAGCCTCAGTTACAGCCTGGAACGGGATCTCTGCACGTCTGCAGTGCTGAGCCCTCAGAGGACATCAGTGTGAAAGCATCTGGACACACCTGGAACAGGCTGACAGCGAGATCTTCCAGCTCCTGCCCCAGCTGTTCTCTGACTTTAGAAAGCCTCTCATACGCCTCGTCTTTTAACTTAAGCTCCTTCAGACCCATGCAATGACATGAACACAAACAGATGAGAAAAGAAAGTAATGAATGAATGTGTAGGTTCTTTTCTAACTCGGCCCATCAAATCAAAGGTGGATGAGGTGACACCTCAGTCCTGAAGAGTCAGAGTCCAGCAGTTTAGCTTCATCCCTAAACAAACACAGTCAGGAACGGATTATCCATAGACTTGATCTGGCAAGTGAGACTTGATCCCTAACCCTAACCCTAACTTGATCCACAGCCAATGGGGGCCTCATAATTTCTCACAAGTAGACCTTTAACTATATTTTAATATTGTGTAATTAATCACTGCCACTGGAAATAATAGGCAAAGATTGTACATTAATTGTTTAAAATATAATTTTGCACAGAGAAGAAACATCCGTTTAAAATCACAGAACCCCCAAACGTAACAGAATGAGCTCTCCCACAGAGTTGGTGATCTAATCTGAATTGTTCACTATAAAATAAAACACAATATAAAAATATACTTGCAAGCAGCAATGACGGGGCCCAAGCGCCACCTGGTGCCTCTCAGAAACCCACCTACTGTATAGTTGTCACATACATTTTTTGTCACAAAAATTCCTTCCCAATGTAGCATCTATTTTGTATATAATTATATAATGGATGTTTCAGGTTTAGGTGTTAATCTTGGGCTGGCGGTGCTGTCTAATCGCTTTAGACCAACTTCTGTACAGGTGTAAAAAACACAGAGAACATGTTGTGAAAATGTTGTGTATGTTGTGAAAATGTTGTGTATGTTGTGAAAATGTTGTGTATGTTGTGAAATACAAAAGGCGCTAACACCATGCAATTCCATACAGACGTACAAATACATCTCAGTACTTACCAATATTTCATCTTTATGGTCTACAGAAGTGTAATAGATTGAGCATTACATTTAGAAAGCAGGCCTGAGATGACCCTGTGACTAGCAGTGTGTAATTACACTAATCCACATTTAGTTGAGACCTACATTTTGTTTCTAAACAAAGGAAGTATGTATGTAATTGCAATATGTTTTATTAGTTAAGCAAATCAGGCAGACTTCATCTTAAATCGTACCCAGAACAAATGTATTAAAATGTAAAATGTGGACAATGCCATTGTCCTCTCATGTCTTGCAAGCAATGCAGAGCTTCATCTTAACATTCAATATCCTCTTCAAATCCAAGATAAAGTCTTTTTGCTGGCCGTGACTTGAACTGATGTTGAACTGGTGTTGAACTGAATGGCGGTGAAGCTGCAGTGGCCCTAGTGCCAACAGCCTGTATGCCTGTCAACAATAAAACAAAGTCAGGCTCTGAATATATATAGAATCAATATGAAGATGTTACCATGGCTACATGCAACCTAAAAGTCTTTGCCTGACATATATCACACTATAAAATGAATTCTACTACACTTACATAAGTCAGTAAAATTAAGTGTGAATTCATTCTAGACGGAATACAATTATGTAATTGATTGACAAACAGGATAACAGTGAGATTATTAAGGATTAAACAAATAATACAGAACAACTTCTTTACAGTAACTCTACTACAAATCACAAGCTGTTTTCATGCAGAAAAGTGGGACACTGAATTACCTCTGCTTCGGTGCTGTGGTCCAAAAGTGTTGTTCCCCTAGACTGGGTTTCCTGAAGATCCGTCCGACAGCCTCTCTTGTATCCTGGGAAAGAAAGCGGGACGCATCAACACTCTGAAATAAATCTGAGAAGTTACTCTCGTGTTTCATATTGCTATCTGTACTAAACCCTAAATCTATGGATGCTGCGAACATTTGTTTACATTGCCAATGCTAGCCATACACATATCAAATGAATATGTTCTCATTTTAACAATTAACAAAAAAAAAAAATCTAAAAACAGTGTGCTACTTACAGCTTGCAGTGATTGTTGTGCTTGATGTGGTCACATCAGATGCTGAGAGAAGCTGGCAGGTTTGTAAAACATCCAACATGAAATGAGCAGAGCAAAGTAATAATCTGTTGCTTGTCTTGGGAATCCAATGAATAATAAACAGTAGCCGTGCATCTCGGGTATTTCTTTTGCTGAGGAGGTAAAGAAACGTTTGCACACAACTTCTACAGCCGGGGCAACCAGCACACCAAGGAATGCGACTTGCCATTTTGCCTTGAACTTCATGACGCCACTGCTGCAATAACCGTATAAGAGGCGGTAGGACGGATGTATGTAAATTATTTCCCAGAGGAAGGGGAGTGAGATAATATGACGTTGTTTGTATCCATTTTCCAAATCAACCTATTTTCTGGTTCACATTTCTTAAGACATATGTTTCCATACAATGGAGTGGTTCAAAATGTCTAGAAATTTTCCTATGTTCTTTAAGGTGGATATACTGCCGTTTTCCGACAAGACATGAAAAAAGCAGGTTTGGCTATAGGTCTCTATAATTGGCTGGAAGTGACAAAATCCACATGGAATCCAAAATGTTTGATTTCTTGTTGGGTGGACCTAATAAGTGTAATCTTGGAAGTTGTCTGGCTTGAGGAGAACACATGTAACGTGTTCTCACAGAGCACATATCAAAACACGCCCATAACATAAGAAACCAGCTCAGCACTATGATGTGTGTGCCAAACCTTAACGCCATTTCAAGCATATCAGGCGTCTGAAAGTGGTTTGATGTGCCACCAATAACGTAATAATGTAAATGTAATTTTAAGTGACGCACTTCCTGCAGTCAATGTCATTAACCCGTCACATCAAACAATATCTGCCAATTTGTAAATCAGTCAATTCATGCTGTAGATAGACACTTCCCGTTCCTACTTTTCACATTAATTGCACCATCTCGCCCTAGCAATACTGTTTGAGATATTAAAACATTCCTTCACAATTCATGCATTTTTATTTAATATATACAGCATTTTTTTTATGTCCCATATCAGGGGGCACAACCATACCCCATGTCCCACTCATGTGCCAACCTTTGCCCTGACCCTAATGGCTTACAGCTAAGTTGCAAGTCTAATTGAGCATGTTAAGAGGACCAAGGCCCTCAAAACCCTTGAATAAAAAAGAAAACCTAAGAAAACAACAGGGCCTTAAATAACTGCAATGCAATTTAATGACATGACCTTATTAGTTTTTTGTGGGCAAAACTATTAGTAGAAATTGTCTTTAGAAATTTACAATATATACATCTTCCTCAAAAGTATTAATTACAGCACTCTGTGGACTGCAAAGTGGTTATTTAAATCAGGGCTGTCAATGTATTGTTCATTTAGTATAATCATTTTAAAACTTGACTACAACAGGTAACACACGTACAGGGTTAGTTCAAATAAACCCAAAAACTATATTCACCTGAAATAAAATCAGTACCAGGGTGTACATCACATGCCAAGCAAAAGCTGATAAGAATGACAGTCATTTTGTTTTTCGACCCATTTGTTGGGTGATTTCAAAAGGACACAGCTGAATGCAATTTAGTAGATAAGTCAAGTTATTGGGCTTAGAGTTAGCAGTAGTAAGTAAAGGTTAGCTAGTGGTTGTTATAGTAAGTCCCTCACCCATTGTGCTTTGGCCAGTTCCTCCTTCAGCTTCTCATAGCCCAAATCTTTCAACTCAGACACTGAAGGACTTCTCAGACGAGTCAAACCATCAGTGCTGACGCTCAGAAAATCCTCATCAACTGACGGAACACCACCATCCACTGCATCCCCCCTGAGTGAGGCACTGGGTTCGCTGCGGAAACAAACAAAGTTTTGATTTCCCTTATCATAATCTTAATACCACTTGCTCATCATAATGCAAATGTTACGTTTCTGTGCTTTTTGTGTAGAACCTGCTCTTCTGAAGAGAGAATTATTGGTTATTAAATCAGACTTCAAACCTTTTATATTAATGTACGCTTTAAAGCGTTGTTGTCATCATGAAATACCTGCTTTCACTCACTTTGATAAGAGCTTATTGCTCTTTGTACTCTGACAATCAAACATCCATACATGAAAAGCATGCAAAGCACTTTGAAGTGCTGTTACTTGTGTAATCCATTCAATACAGTATGAACTAATATGCAATTGAACTTGTTGTGTCAAGCGCCACACGCGTCTGGTGTATACGAGATCATAATTCTAGTGAGCCCTACCTGCTATTGTGGGCCACCTCTGTGCTGAGGTGTCGGGGGGCAGAGTAGACAGGTTGGGTGGGTAGCTGGTCAGCTCGGAGAGTGTTGGGGGCATTTTGGCCTGAACTCAGGGAGTGTGTTCGGTACAAGGTGCTGGGTGGTGCAGTGTGCTTTTGTGGACTGGGGTCTGTAAGACAGTGAAGATCTGGGGTGGTGGGTGATGCCAAGTTCACCTCATGGAAACCTTCAAGTGGTTCACTGGCCATTGTTTTAAAGATCCTCATATAGTTCTCTGTGCCAACATTACAAGAACATTCAGTTTAATAACTTTTAAAAGGTCAAGACAGTTTACATGAAACAATCTCTCTTTTGGGAATAGTTTTCTAGACATCATTCATTTTTCAGCAAGCTTAATTGCCCAGCAAATATAAGGGCAGCAATTACAGTCCTAGACTTTCTTTACAGTTAGAAAAAGTTAATGTTAATCTTATAAATGTATTCCATGCATTTTATAATTGTCCTGTTTTTAGTCATTTTGTTTTTCATTGTTTCT
>JBAJNP010007372.1:12562-22766 GCA_036877545.1 Yasuhikotakia modesta | reverse complement strand
AGTTTCAACAGCTTCAAAGGTTCATTAGTTTTATTAGCCAATAATTCTTCTTAGTATAAAAATAATAAATAATATTACTTTATATTGTTATATGTAAATACATTTATACTTCATCATTTTTTCATACAGTGCATGTAATGCACAACCTTTTTATCAACCTTTCAATAACGTTTTCAGCTATCTGAAAGCAACACTGCAGCTGAGAACACAGACCCAAAGCTTTGTGTATCTATTTTCAGGTGGAGCTGTAATACAGGCACACAGTTCAATTGTTTCGCTGTTCCTCTATCAGCTGGAGCTCTGAGCAGCGAGGAGGGAGTCGCCCGTTTGGCTCCACCGCAGGGGAAACATCCCATCGCCCGCTGCTGTCTTGAACTATGAGGCAATGCTGCTGAAACGCATGATTTCACACAGATGTGACCCCTCGGCTCCCGGGCCCCTCGCTATGGCAACAAAGTCCTGCAACAGTTTCCAGTACACAAACCCCGGTGACAACATGTTCTCTGTAGCGCTCTGAAGGAGACAGTCGTCGTTTCATTTTTATTGCATCACAAGAAGCCAACACAAAACACAAAGAATGACCAGCTAACTGTGAGGAACGGGGGCCAAGAACAGTCTGCATCTGTGCCTCAGCCCAGATGGAGGGGTGTGGACCGAAGACTGAGCCAGAGAGAGAGAGAGAGAGAGACGAGGAAAGAGAAAACAACAAGAAGGTATGACGACTAAAAGATGCAACAGGGAAATGAAAAGAATGCGAGATAAAGAATGAGAAAATAATATTTAGATATTTTTTGAGATGGTGTTTGTATCAGCAGAACTCCCTCAGAAATCTTAACCAGCCCAAACATGGTTTGTTGGTTTTAGTTATTTTAGGATTTGCCAGTCTCCCAATCTGGTCAAGCTTGTGTTCATCTGGTTTAAGTTTCTCAAACACTTGGTCTAACCAGCTAGTAAGTGAGAAACCTAGATAACCCATCAAAGCAGACACAGCGCTGTCTTTATTTTTGTGTAGCTATGATACATCTGTACTCCCTGTACAAAACAATGACTAAAGATCCAGAGATTTCCAGCACAGTGAGAACTAACCAGAACAAACTGCAACAATTACACAGCAGATAAAGAGACAGGAGACATTTTGGATGAGTGTGTGTGTGTGTGTGGTAAGATATGCAGGGCCAGCTGGTGTAACAGACTTGGCATTTCTGCATAGTCTTGTTAGACACTTATTGATGGGGTTTAATGAGAGAGAAAATTCAGTGATGTTTAATAACTTATCCACAGTTGACATATAGAAGCTGACAGCACAGAATATACAGAATAATAAAAATAGTGCACTCAAAAATTTAAACACATTATTTACCCAAACTGTTCCCACCCAAAGGACATTTACTGGACATTTAAGGCTTTAGTTTTATGGAAAAAGAACAGCTTGGCATAACTTGAGTAAACAAACAGTGAGTGAATTTAAAAGCAAACCACTTTTTTTTAACATAAGCGTGTGTCTGCTGTTTAGATCCTCTGTTCTCAAAGTAAATATTTAAAGGAACTCAGAAAACTAACTTCTAAGTCTTGATTCTTGTCACAACCAAACTTTACTACAATTAATTAAAATACCAGCATTCCACAGCAGTTACAAGCCCCTTTCCTTCATCCTCAAATCTGATTGGCTGGTTTGGCATGAGAGAGATGCCGTCTGCAGACCAGGGGCGTCTGTTGCTTTAAACACTAGATCAAAATTCTATGCGTATCTGCTTGGATTTATACAGGCAGTCCAGTGGCTTTGATCTCCTGCGGTCACACATACATAAGATTCCAGTGCACTTCCCCTCACCATCTGTGGCTGCGCAGATTCCCATAAACATTAGCTAGTTCACTTGAGAGTGTAAGTGTAAACTGAGACTGTACGTGCAGAAATATGACACAGCATTGGGTTCGTCTTTGGCACTAACTGATAAACTGTTGACAGGTCTGTATAATCATGATGGTAAAAATTGACCGCGATTACCAAACACCACAGAAAGGTTTCACACTCTGTTGATAAACACAGTCTACATGCTTACAACACGCAGAATCACATCCAGCTGATTGTAACTTTCTCCCTGTGAACAACGCAAACATCTTGACAGAACTTCAAAAATGTTTGTCAGATGCTTTCTAACAAAAACACACATAAGACGAGCAAGTATCCCACCATTGCCATGGTAACAATTAAACTGATCTTATATTCACAGGAAAATATGGCTTTACCTTTGGCAGGCTACTCGTGTGGCACCCCAGACCTGCGGCCTTGTGGTAAAATCGCTTTATTTCTTTAATTTACACCCTCGTTCTCTTACAACAGCATTTCCCTCAAATCTTCAACTCTGACTTTTGTTAAGAACTTTCTTAGATTCTACCAGCCCACCTCTCTCTGTCCCACTGCTCTCTCACCCTATTAGAGGGGCCCAGCCTCAAATGGGCCGTCCCATGTACAATAGCTGGGGCGGGCCCTTGGAACCTGTCCAGAATTGATGGTTCTCATTCTTTGCTCTTTTCCCAGTGGGCCAGTCTTGTTTTTAAATGTTTGATGAATGAAGCGTGAGTTTAGCTCTTCAAAGACATAAGTTCAGCTGTAACATGGGACGTTAAGATTTGTGTATTTGTTTATTGTTTAACAGCACAGCTTGTTTTCCTTCACACAAGGAATTCATTTAGCATCTCCAAATTACCTAAATATACAATTCCAGCTAACAGTTCTATGAATTTCCCATAATAGGTTCTAGTAGGTTCTATAGATGTTCCCATAATGTTACTTAAAAAAATGAATGTTCAAATTATTATTGCTTGGTTATAAGAACCTCAATTAAACATTTTTGATTCTGTGATGTTTTAAAGTGTTCCACCAACTACGTTGAAGTAACATTTTGCTAGATATAAAATATAACATTAAAAAAGCTCTACTAGTGTTACGGCAAGAATTTTTTGATAACTTTAAGAGAACCTTTGCCAATGTTCTGAGAACCGTGACGCCCCTGTGTGCGTATATATATGTGCCTGGAGTCAGACTAACGGGAACCCTCATGGGGATCCGGCCGCAGATGTTTAGTGGGAGCGGAAGTGTAAGAATCTGGAACATAGACACAAACTATGATATTTATGAAACACTGAACCGAAAACACTCCAAAAGATTTAGTATTTCCATAGTTTCTTCTTGACAGCAAAGAGATTAAATGGAGAACAAACTGAGACGTTTTTAGTTTCTCTGAATTGTGTCCTACAAAACGCTCTGGTCAGCTAAGAAGATTGTGTGAGGGAACAACCTCAGAGCAATTAAGATGTTCTCTAGATGACTCAATATATATTATACATCAATCTGCTAGACACCTTATTAATAAAATAGGTCTACAACTGCCTTGGGAAATCTCATTCATCAGACCCAAATTAAAGCTCTGCTCCAAACCCTGTGAGCTTGTTGTCTACTGAGCTGTGAGATGTTCGGGCAAAAACACATTTAAATATTGGGGTAAACGTAAATGTAACATTTTGGTAGTAAACCAATTTTAAACATATTTGTTTTCCTCTCTTGGTTTCAACCTGGATATGATTTTTCCACAGAGCTTGTTGCAATGCATTATGGGATTTCTTTCTCCATGAAGAATGTATGCAATGCCATTTCACAGTTATCCAGAAGTCTTACTTTTTCAATTAGCCATCCGGTGAGGAGAAATCTACGATGCCTTAAAAGGCTGCCTACATAGACAGCTCGCTAGCTTTTGAAACAAAGCTAATATAACACATTTGTTACTTACCTCCAAAACTTTCCCTGTGATATATTGATGACAGGCTTCACACTGGACACCAAAATGGATCTGGTAGTCTTTCTCACAGTAGGGAGCGCCATCCCTACGGAAAAGCACAGGATAGAAAGAGAGGGGAAAGATTTACGTTTGTACGTTTTAATTGCCTTGTATTTTACCTCAGTGAAAAGATGATAAGAATGAAAATTAAATGTTATCAGAAATAAAGGATAGGTAAGACATTACAGAGGGGAATTATATAGAGAAAGAGGGAGACGGTAGGAGATAAAAGATAATGAAGGCATAGCTCACTTGCTGATGTATTCTCCACTCAGCACCTTTCCACAGGCTTTGCACTTGAAGCAGCCGAGATGCCATTGGCTATCCAAGGCCAGGAGAGCTTGACCGTTCTTTATATCCCTGCCACATCCTGCACAGTCTGCAAGAGAACCAGCACAGATCAGCCTGATACACACACACACACACACCCTGCATTGCACCCCAATTAAAACATTATGACTGGAGCTCATAAGTCATAAGAATGGGTTTGATGGATTGACACAAACAGCACTGTATGTCCCATAATGCATTGCATTTGACTGACACAGACAGTCTTATTATTCAGGGTTTTGACTCAGCAAAGTCTGCTTCCCTTATATTTCTAACTAAATGCTCTTGAAAACCTTTGCAATTACTTTTTAAGATCTTGTTTCAAAGTAGGCACAAGCAATAACACACAACAAAATATAACCAAACACCTACAGGTGCACAAACAACTCTGTCCACTAGGTGGAAGTATAAAGCAACAGAAAACGTCTTCAGATTTCAGAGGCCTGTTGATCTGCAGTATCAGTGCATCAGGCATCAGTGAACGGTTTTCAAACACAGCATCCATCTAATTCATGCACGCTGTACCTTTATGTATGTAAATAATCATTACATCATTTCCTTGCATACAATAAAGCATCACTAAAGACTGACATGCTACAGTTCTTTACTGTAAGACCATCTCAGACCATCCTGCCCCCATGAGATGCAGCTTTCTCCTGGATAAACCTGAGGGAATTTAGTTTATACATGTGTAATGTGTGTAAAAGGTTCAGAGCTAAAAATAACTTGGGGTTGTCATCTTCTATTTATGTTCCTTGGCCGAGATCCCAAAAGGTTTTTTAAAAGCGGGGGGGGAGTGAGGGGGACGGGGGTCCCAGACGCTGCTGATGTCGCTCGGGGCGCGATCGCAACGTTGACAGTGAGGAGAATATATGATGCATTGCGCCGCATCTCGCACTAATGCATCATTTAGGCTTTAGCCTCTTTCTGCGGTGTGTGTGCACAAGAGACACGCAGAGAAGGGTTTGTACAAGAATCCGATGGAGAGCGAGAGCACTGGTGGCAAGAAGAATCACAAACAAGATCTCTTTTTATGCTCAGTTGTTTCTCCTGAATATCAATGAGCATAAATGGAGATAAAATGGAGACTTTTGTGTAAGTCCCCTGTTTCTCAGATGTTTCTGTGAGAGAATAATTGAGTTTCTCATGGACATTGTCTACAGAGTTTGAGAAGAGATCTCAACTGTGTCTCAAACTGCGCTTTTTTTTTGTCAAGATTTTAACAGACCTTCTCAACTTTAATAAACAACATCAAAATTTGTATAGCTTATGCTATATACATTTATTGTATAGTTCCTTACGGTGTACAACTGTCTCAATTGTGAGCAATTTTTAAGAAACATCTAAAATAACATTGATACTTAAAATACAACTCCATTAAACACCCCGGGCCATAAAACACCAGTGTTAAACAATAACATTTTCCTTTGGGCTTGTGTGTGAAAATGGAAAAAGAATTTTCACAGAGACCTGTGTTATATCCACCTGTCATGAGGTTTATCTAAACCCTCAGACTCTGGGGTGGTTGGTTTTTTTGGAAATGTCATGCAGTTAAAGCTTTGTGGAGCTGGCCAAAGCAGCATTACTGTCATGCTCGTGTAATCACCGCCTTCCAAAAACAAAGCACTTATCTGAACTAAAGGCTTTCACTGGCCTCAGATCATTTCCTGTAGCTCATGAATGACAAATTATCAACCAAGCATGAAACAAAGAGATATTCAGTGGAGCTCTTTAATGAGAAAGAGTTTGTGTGTGTTTGTGTGTGTGTCTCACTCTTCAGCAAAATACACTTTCTTAGCTGGTCTTTTAGGATAAAAACACTTCCATTTACATTCATGTTTATTTATTTGGCAGACGCTTTTATCCAAAGCGACTTACAGTGAATTCAAGATATACAAAATTTATATTTATATAATTGTGACATAACAAAAAGACAATAAAAACCAAATCCAGGGATGCAAAAATGCTCATAGCTGAATCACCACCCATATAAAAATGCTTCAACATACAGGAGAAATGGGAAAAAATAAGTGACTTGAGGAAATTACTGAGAAAGCAAGCCAAAAAGATAAAGTGCACAGACATATCTACACAATGTTTTCTAAAACAACAATCCCACGGTGCACTGCGCTAACAATTAAACTAATTCTCTATTCCAGAACACACCAGCTGTTCAATCCAGCATCGCTTGTCTTAGTGTTTATTACCTGATGTTGTTATGTAACAATAACAGTTCCCTGCATTATGACAATCTCATTCTAATCACTGAAGCCTTTTACCTCGAGCCTCAGGAAAACTGTGAGAAAGCACATTCTACACTATAAAGCGATGACCTGTCAGCATACATCAATACAGACAGTGTCAGAAACCGGAAGGAGATAGAAAATAAGGGCAACCACCAGTCAGCTCCGCTCTGAAGGAAGAGGATCTATTCGTTAGCTCTGAGCTTCCCTTTCTCTCTGTGCCTGTCTGCTTGACTCCTGGGGCCCCGCATCTTAAATTACGCCAAGAGCAGCCCTAATCTACCGGAGGAGGATGGAGAACTTCCTCAAAGAGAGATAAAAGAGTGAGAGAATAAGGAAAATCAAAGGAAAGAGGGGGGGGGTGGATTTATACAGGAGATCACTTTTACCCTGGTTGACAGCACAGGAATTGATCTTGGTAAAAGTTTTTTAGCTCAAGTAACAGACTTTTAATAAGGTTCAACGCTTCTCATCAGACTTCCGTATTTCAAACCAGCTTTTACTTCTTTCTACTGAAGAAATGCAGGCGCTGACCTGTGCAGAAAGTGTTGCGGGTGGTTGCCAGGGTGTTGTTATGGAGCTCCCAAAGTGAGCTGTTGCTAATAGTGTTGCTAGGATGTTGCTAACAGGTCTCTTATCGTTACCATTTTGCCTCTTAATTAATAATAATACTTAGATACTTCATTATTTGTTGCAAGTAAAAATGATAAAACAAAACAAAAGCCAAACAAAACAGAAGTGCTAATGATCTTTTGTTTATGCATGGAATATGGTTTGCTTTCAATCTGCTGTGACCTTGAGTCTTGAGTAGTATAGGATCTGTCAACACACACAACACTACACAAGCTAACACATCTATAAAAAGGGGGTGATTCTGCCAAGCTGTAATAGGAGCAGGACACTAAAACATAACCAACCAACACAAACGTGTGTGTGTGTGTGTGACTTACTGCTGGAGGTGCTGATGTCTTTGGGGGTTGGGGATGTTGGCTGGATACATCGCTGGCACAGACAATCTTTTCCATTAAAAGTGACTCTATCACCAGCTGGAAACGGTCGTCTGGCAACAGAACAATGATTAGCAACCACAAATAACCATAAATCATATTCTTTTACCAAACGTTTATATCTCTGCTTCTAAATCAAATGTTACCAGCTGTAATTTTGTTGTCATGTTGGAACAGTGAGAATAAACGTATGACGAGTGACTCTTACTTGCAGATGGTGCAGACGAAACATGCTGGGTGGTAGGTCTTCCCCAGAGCCGTGACCACCTCACCCTCCACGAAGTCTCCGCAGCCGTTGCATCGTGTGCCGTGAAGCCTCTGGTAGTCCAGCGTGCACAGGTACTCGCCGTTCTTCATGAAGAATCCGCCCTGAGCCAGGTCACAACCACACACTGAACACAAAAACAACAACAACATGGAGGAATCGCAAATTAGCATGTGGTCTGCAGTCTAATGATAGTTAGGACAAGACAGGCTTCTACAAACAAACATTTCTGTTTTAGTTAAAAACAAAAGGGCATTAATGATTTACATTGTGTCAGTATATCTGCTCCTGGAGACTAGAACCTATAAGGTTTATGTTGCGAACAGAAAAACCAACCAATTGAGCTACAGGAACGCTGCTAATACTAGCAACATAGTTGCCAAAAAGAAAAGGAAATGTTTTGTTTCTCAGACCACAGACCACATATCGAGACCTTACTGTTTCTTCTAAAAACTTAACATGTGTCGACCATTTTAGAAAATTTTAAACTGTTTTCTGATGCATGTGGAATGTGTGAAATTTTACAGTGAACAAACATTTCTCATCAAACTGTTTTGCAACCAAATAATCAAAGCTATTATAGTATTTACATTAATATTATAGCGCTGGATCCTTAATCTATGTCTTTATATTACTAATAATCTCCCAAGGAATTTTGGAAGAAATATTGGAGAAAAAAGTGATACTTTAATGAAACATGACTGAGGACTCCATCATGGCTCATGAGCTACAAAAGACCCACATGGGAGACATATGTGAAATATGGGGAAATACACTGAAAACATGGGTTGTAACAGACACAACCTTCATCAAAACAAACAGCCCATGGCAAACAGACCTCAGTTTGGCTTTTATTGAGTGTTTTAACACACTCATTAGTTGTGTTACACCAGTTCACAACGTCTACACAACTTGGCTGCCGGTTAACACGGGGTCAGGGGACTTCTGCTTATCTTGGCCCGCGTGTGTGTGAGATGAAACACAAAGGCGCACAAAGAGGGAGTTGGGTTAACTCAAGACTTCCTGTGCTAGAGAATGCTTTTAGGAGTTTGGCACAAGTTTAGACACTTGTGTATGTGTGTGTGTTTAAAGGTGTGTTGGGTCTGTGTCCTCTTGGCAAGTGTGTCTGTCTCTAATCCTGCAGTCACACATGCCAGATCGGCCTGAATGCTGCTTGGCTGGTCGACACTGATATTTAACAGCTTGTTTAGCGTCACACGATACCCTCTTCCCAATAACCCCTCTTCTCTCACTTCCTCTCGTTCTCTTTCACTCTCTCTTTCTGCTTTTCTTCATCTCTCTCATATGGTGTGATGTGTGTGTGTGTGGGGGGGTGGTTAATTAATTAAGTGTTGACAGGTAAATGATGTGGCGGCTAGTATATAATGCAGTTCACATTCAAATGCCCACAATGCATGTAAAGAATGCGCTAACCACTAAACCAAGTCTTCAACGATACATTAATAAGAAGTAGCCATGTGCTAAACAACTTTAATAAATAAAAAATCGAAAAAAAATTCTATCCCTGCCAAAAATAAATCACTTGAAATCATTAATTTGTGGCTAAATGTTTTTATATTACAAGTCACTGTAAATCCAGGGTATTATATTTACATTCCACATCTATTTAAAGTCTCAGAATTGCCATTTCTGCTCAATATATTTCAATTCAGCAGTGTTCTGGAAGAACAAACCCATTTTACCCCATTCAGACAAACAAATGTGACAAGCAGGTGGTCATGGCGACAACCATCATTAGCAGCGGAGAGAGACAGTTGCGTAAGCCTGTGTCCTCTCTCTCTCTCTGTCTGGCATTTTGGTAACCTTCAGTGACAGGGTGCAGAAGACCATCGTGCCAGTTTGGAAAATGTCATAGCCATTAATGTTGAGCCACACACATTCATGTAAGTACAGAACAGAGGGGTGGGCTGTGGGTACAACTCCTCACCCTCCATTATATCCTGCCGGTTATATATTGTCTTGACTAACCGGTGTTGTGAAGGGTTTCACCTAGTAGTCAAAAAACTGATGGTTGCATGTGCAAAGCAACAGGATCAGATTAGCTGGTTAGCATGGACCATTAAACCCCTGCTGGTTAACACTGACTCCAAAAAGACAAGCCAATATCATCATGCATGTGTTTGATACAGGGCAAACAATTTAGGTTTTAAGAATGTTTCCAAATAAAAAAGTTATTTTCACAATTCTAGTTTTTTGAAAATGTAAACTTAAAATGTTTTAAAATGTTCCAAAGAGTACCTGAGAATAATGAGAACAACGTTGAGAGAACTTTTAGATAACATTCTGAAAATGTTCCCTGTTAGCTGGGTAGATGCTTTATCCAATTTACAACTTACAGTGGATTTACGTTTACTGTATGCATTCCTGTAAATATACTGTCTCACACTGACACTGAAAGCAATACTGTCTCTTTAACATCGCATAAGAAGCTGTAATTACAGGGCTGGAGTGACTTGGAATTGAACTCGTGTGTGTGTGTGTGTGTGTGTGTGTGTGTGTGTG
>JBAJNP010007372.1:0-12456 GCA_036877545.1 Yasuhikotakia modesta | reverse complement strand
ACACACACACACACACACACACACACACACACACACACACAATGACTGAACCAGCCCCTCCATTTACACACTCTTTCCATCTGCCTCAGTCTGAATGGAAATGGAATAAAACATTCATAAAAACAAACAGAGAGATTTCTGAAGAGGACAATTGGCTCTTATGTTGCCCTCACACCCAGTAGTGTCTCTAATTCAGATTCTGCTTCACCTTTAGTTCACACACAAAGAGAATCAGAAAGAAAATCGCATTCTACTATAGGTTCAGTGAGCCTCGACTTTTTTGTGCAGTATATACGCAGCTATCAAACAAGCTCACACAGGCTTCATCAATATTTTAATGAGTTTCCCAGCATGCAGTTTTCTTTCTGCACTTCAGTGATAGTGTGGTTTTCTGCTCTGTTTGAGACTGATTCAAGTTTCTCCTGCAGCTATATGTATGCGCTATATAAACATGACGGACACACGAGACCAGTGTTGAGGAAGCAACAGTTTGAGATGCTGCTTGTGGTTTGAAGTGATTTAACTACAGCCAAGCTATTAATAAAAATATTGCTAAGTACATTCACAGCCTTACAAACTGCTTTATTTTCTAATTTATATAAATAATCATCCAAACAATGAACAAAAACAGTTTCAGCATGACAACAGCTGAAACTCGATTTTTAGCTGATTTACCAAAATTCTAATTTATGTAACATATTTGAAAACATTGAATATTTATCGTAAAAAGATGTTAACAGAGGTCCAGGGTCATTTAAACAAACAAAACAAACAAACTATCAAACAAACATACTTTTCAACAAACATACTAGTAAACTGAAACAGTTTGTTAAAATGAATTAAACTCACTAATGTTATCTGAGAAAGGCAATAATTACAAATAAAATACAGCAATGTACAAATCTGTCACATTATTTCTTAGCTAGCATGCTAGGGAAAAAAGACACAGTATTGCACAGTACAGTACAGTATAGTACATATTCCCAACGAATACAGTCACCACCAACTTTTTCGAATTCTCCTGTCATTTCCATGCTGCTTTATACTTCATTCTTATGCGCTTAAACACCCTGTGAGATCAGCCAATGGAGAATATAAAATCATTCCCAAACAAGAGTCCTGGCATGAGGGGCCTCCTGGCACAAACAATGTGACCATTTATTATCTATGTGAAACTACAAACAACACTGACAAAGCAAGACTACCGTACTGTACGCCAAGCCTGTCCAATCTCATTACCAGAATTGCCTCAGGCTGGATGTGTGGGAGAGTTATAAACTCAGGTCATCTTTGTGGAGACTTTAGATGTTCTACTGCTGGCCCATCTTGAGTGGAGATCTGTGGAGTGGTGGTCTGTACTGACTGAGGTAGAAGATCTTAAAAGTGTGTGAACATCCAGCAGAGCAGCTGATAATTAAAATGACTGCTTCATATCAGATGTTTGATTCACCAAGAAGAAGGAATCTGACCTCAGCAAGACACATCTTCAAAACTTAGAAGATCATGTATTGCGAGTTCATGGGCTTTCATATATTTCATTGAAACCACACAAAAAACGCTATTCATCATTTTAAACACTATGCAAGAGAAGTTTCTTGATTGAGGAACCACAAGGAACCAAGGTGCTACTGTGTTGGTCTACAGCAGTTTCTGAGGACAAGTGAGGCCCTACCAAAATATTCACCAAATATAAGCCCAAGATGACTTACAATTATTTAAAATAAGCAAAGTTATTATTGGGTTTGTGGGTGGTTCAGATATTGTTGAAGACAAGTTTCTGTAAACAAATGTTAAGATCTTCTGCTTTAGAGCTCTTTTGCTTAGTGTTAGGTGTGTTACGTGTTAGGGGGTCACAGGTTCAAATGTTGCCTGGCCACCATTTTTTAATGAATCAGCAAACATCATTCCAGCAGCACTGCTCTCCTACTCTGGAACAGATGATCAGTACTCTTGTTTTGTCTGTTTATTTGCTTGTATTTGCGTACCCTGTAAAAATAGCCACAATGTGTGTTCTGGAAAAACATGAACTGGACTGCAGCCTACACATATGTAATGGAACAGATAGGCAAACAAACGGCCAATTCAGAATCGAAAGTGTTGGGGCTCAGCCAAACATTGTTCACTCAATCTGTGCAATGCTTTGGAATGATGCCTGTATATAGCTACAGTCAATGTTCCAAACTGTTTTCAACAGAGATGAAGACATATTACATAATTACCTTTTTAAGGAAGCTAAGGCGATCACCTTCGTTCATTTATAGAAATCTATTTGGAGAAATTTATTATAGTATAAATGCTTTCTGTGCAGAGACTAATATCCCATGAGCCATTGTATGACTTACTAATAGAATTTGCATATACCATTAATAACGTTCAAAGAATGTTTGTGCTCCGTTTTATTGCTGGGGAATTAAGATACGAGTCAAAGAAGAAAGATCTCTACATTGTTCATTTAAGCTAAATATTTTTAACATAATCCAGGCCCATGCAGCACGGATAAAATACACAGGTCACTAATCCAAGTTAATAATTCATTTTTGCACGTTTTCCTTTCACGCACAAGAATGTGAAATCAATCATTCACAAACAGAGCAGAAAACCTCTGCAGATAAAGGCAAACATTTAGCCGTGAACGTCCTCACAGTGACCTCTGCTTGTACTTCATTCTTCGCCCAGTTGATTGGTCTGTTTCAGGCACCCAACGCTATGTTTTGTATCTAAGCAACCTGTTGAGTCAATGCTGGGTTTTGGAGAGAGCAGTGAATAGTTTGTACTTACTTTTCGAATACTTTTCGATGGTTATGTGTGCCAAGAATTATAATAGGTTATATGAGGTCCACTTTTGAATGACAGTGAAAGATTGTGAGGGAAATGACCAAGTGTGTGTGTGTGTGGTTGTATAAACTAGAGGGGTTATCTTACATCTGACAACTGTGTGTGTGTGTGTGTGTGTGTGTGTGTGTATGTGTGCGTGTTTGGTTGTTGATAACGTGAGCCTCTGACAGTAACAGGTGCCAAAGAATCCTCTTCACTATTTTAGTAACTGCCTGAACTTCTAAACAAAGAATTCCATAACCACACACACACACACACACACACACACACACACACACTAGGTTTTCCATGGACATAATCGTTTTAAACATAAACCCAACCATCACAGGAAAATTAACATTATTATTTAAAACCAAGATGGCCTCACCTTCTCAGACAGAAAACAAACTTCTCTTGGCTGTCGATTGACACTCCAAACTAAACTACAGGAACAATCACATCTTATCACAAATGCTGTCAATAAAACAAATGAACTATATCCCAAAAAATTATTTTAACCGTTTCTCCATTTCACTTAACTGGCGATCAGAGAGAAAAACTCATAAACGGTGAGCAATAAAATGGCAATAACCTCGATCAAAGCACATCTTCACATAACAATGAAGTGCTAAAATAAGTCGCTGAAGGCAAACTGTAAAGAAGTGTGAAATAAGTCAGGGCTGAGCCTGTGACATCATCTTCTGGAAGGGCGAGAATGACATCTTGAAAGAACATGTTTAGGCATGTGACCTATGACCCCGAAGGCCATCCGCCACCCCTCATTAATGCAGACAGACAGCTGCGGAGTAACTTCTGATTACTGGCTGAACACACAAGTAGGCAGGAACACGTGTTCACAGACAGACTGGCGGTCTCTGCAGAAGTGTGCGGACCCCTCCTTCTCTCTGCCTTCTTATCTTCCCAATGGAGATCAGCGAGCTATTTCCAGCATTGCGGCGCTTTAACGGCTCCTAGAGCCTGTGCCTGAAATAGCACACAGAGCCTCTGCGACTGACACAGCAATCACACAGAGAAAGAGAGAGAGACAGAGAAAGAGAGGGATGGACAGGAATATAAAGTGATCGCTATAGAGAAAACAAACAGAGCTGTGGGTGTTCACTGCACATGCTCACTACTGCGATCCAAGCAAACCTGCTTAAGGTGAACAAATGGAACTAATAGAGCAGAGCAGGGCTCATTAGCTTACAAGTGAGCTGTAGAGCGCTGGCCATTCTCCTGCCAGAGTTCAGGTATTGGCAGGTGACCACAGCAGAAGTACGCTTGCCAGATATCCACAGAGTAAAGTAACATTATGCAACCTTCTTATTCTAGATTTCTGCATGCTGCTGTTTAAGAATAGGAACCGATTGATAAGACATATAGGAGACCTAAAGGAGATCTATAAGGATAAAAGATCTACAGAAGAACTATAAGGATAAATGATCTATAGGAGATCTATAAGGATAGAAGATCCATAGGCGATCTATAAGGAATTTGGTGTCACTTAGTTCTTAAGCACAGAAGAGAGCAGCACTAAGTAAATATTAAATTTAAAACTTTACCCCTAGTAAATTTAAATCTTTGTAATTTATATAAGTATTACATTTATGCAATTCAATTTTTACAAAAAGGACAATTTTAAGTAACAACCCCCAAGTGGGAGGGACCATAGTGGGAGGGGCCAACAGCATATTGATTTTAGTCATAAATGGCTTCCAGTAAATTGCCAGGTCACGTTAGGTCTCAAACATTATAATGGCAACAGTGTATCAGCATGATCAAAGCTGTTGTGAGGGGATATAAGGATCTCAGTAATGACAAGGCACTCTCAGTTATGACCCTCTTCCAGGACACTAATGTAGCCTTAGCGATTAGCGAAGACTAAAGCAGCCACAGGTGCAGCGAATTGCTCAGGTGGGATTTAAGAAGTAAACCCAGGAAACCTCGGCTTCACAGGGCTTTTTAAATCACTGTTGAGAACAGAAGCTTATGGGCCCACTGACATTTATTGTCTAGACTCTTCACACACAGTTATTACAGCCAGACGCAGTCACCTGTTATTATTACGGTTACCATGGTGATGACATTCAGACGGCTGAAGATGCTTTTATTTATCAACATCACGTTTTGAAGTGCTGCACATTTCTCAGAAATGCATAAAGTGACCTTCTTCCTCCCTGAAATATAGGTAATATTTCTATGGTACTAACAGAACTGATTCTTGTACGGCGATCTGAGCGACTGAACGCTCACTAGCCACCAGAAGGAAATAAGCAGTCTGCTTTTTGTGACTGGCAGCATGCCATCACAAAAAACTCATATTTTATTCTGAGACCGGAGGGCTTAGCTGGTCAAACCATAAAGAGCAAAAAGATTAAAAACAAACTTCAACACCAAACACATCTACACTAAATTAGAAAAACGTTCACAACCTCAAGCACAATAACCACAACAGTCCACAACAAAAAACTGAATCAATTGAATCTGCTTCCCACCATGAAACTGAATCTACTTCCCATCAACAAACTGAATCTATTTCCCACCAAAAAAACTAAATCTATTGAATCTACTTTCCACCAAAAACTGAATCTACAAAATCTACTTCCCACTAAAAAACTGAATCTACTTCCTACTAACTGAATCTATTTCCCACCAAAAAAACAAAATCTACTGAATATACGTTCACCATTAAACCGAATCTAATTCCCATCAAGCCAGTTTATATGAAGGACTCACTAATGAACCAGTGATGTATGCTTCTTCATTCCCATCCACTGATACAATGAAAAACAGATTCACATAGACAACAAGAGAAAACTGAACACGGTAACCCATCTAATTAAATTGCCCTGTAATGCAGAGGGGTGTGTAATACAGCTTTGCACTGACCTAAGATTTCATTCATCAGGTAATAGGGTCTTAAATTCCTCTCTGCTCAACCGGATAGTCATCTGCTTTATCAGAGCGACCTTTGTTTCCCAGTCCTGTGGTCAGAGTTCTGACAGGGAAGAGCTATGACTAAACGTAATTAAACTGAATTCCTTACAGCTCCGATTTTACTCAGGAATCTGGTACCGCTCCCTGCTACACCGAGTTCTTCATTTATAAACCGAGAACCGAAACCAGCCATCAAATGTGCAGCTCAACTGGTAGAGCGTTGTGTTAGAAGCGCAAAGGTTGTGGGTTCGATCCCAGGGAGCACAAGTATTGATAAAAAATGTATACCTTGAATTCGCTGTAAGCCGCTTAGTATAAAAGCGTCTGTCAAATGAATAAATGTAAATCCTTTTCCTGTCCTAATGCAGTTTGCAAAAGGTGGATAAACAAGGTTTAACAGCCGTCCGACACATCTTACCTTTGCATGTGAAACATTTTATATGGAAGTGCTTGGACTGCACGCGAAGAACCTCCCCTTTGCATGGTTCCCCACACTTATAGCACTGAATGACCAGTTTCCCTGGTGGGTGGTGAGGATCCTGTGCATGTGCCACTATAGGAAACAGAGATAGGAATCAGTCAAAACATCCCTTATACATCCCTTATATTGGTTGTAGTAAACCAACATTAGCCTATATGTAACCATGAACAGTAGGACATATAATGTGCATTCAGATAAATGGTATATCACTTTTTAAAAGGCAATAAAATGCATATTTTAAAGGGATAGTTCACCCCAAAATGATTTTGTTTATCATTTACTCACCCTCATGTAATTCCATGCCAATATAATCACAAAAAGAAGATATTTGGAGAAATGTCTCTGTGGTTTTGTGTCCATACAATGGTAGTCAATGAATGCTTTTGTTGTTTGGTTACCAACATATTTCAAAATATCTTCTTTAGTATTAAATGATGATTAGTAAATGATAAATAATGTAGATTTTTGGGTAAACTGTCCCTTATATCATTTGTGATTAATTGACAAAATGCTCATGACCATAATATTGGTGTAGCTTATAATATAAAGGTAACATATTGGCACCAGCAATAAAAAAAACATAATAGAACATTAAAACTGCATTTAAAAATATCCATCTCATTTCTTTTAACAAAGCAAAATGTTACATAAAATCCTAATTGCTTTAATAATTGTTTACAGTGCCCAGCTGACATCTAAGTGGCTTTAAAATTGACTAAAGTTGATTAAGTTTGACCTGAAATACAGCAACTATACGTGTACAAACAGAAGTAATTACCTCAACCAGCCTGGATTACATAATGCTCTCAACCAATCAGAAACTGCTCAGCAGGCCAGCAGCAGCAGTTTTGGTGCTAACACACAGTATGTGGGTGTGAGAGAAGTGTCAGTAGGTGTTTGATAGTTTATTTACAGCAATATGTTGGACTAGCTGCTGCTACGCTGTTGTTATCGTGGCCACGTGGAGAGGCGCTCATGCTAGCCTGCGCAAGACTCTCATTTGCATTCATCTGCCGCTCATCACAAATGTCATTTGGAGTCGGTACAGTTGCGTAACAAAGGTCAATAAGATATTTCTGCTCGCTGTTCGTACACGTTCGCTATAGCTGAGCCCTAGCGACTGCATGCTAAAATTAGATCTTCAAATATTTTCACATAAAAATGGCAGTAAACAGTTGACTTTTTTAGAGATAATGCACACACATTGTTAGAAAACATATGAACCAAATCACTGCTAATTAAAATTTTATTCACAGTTATAGATTATAGAAAAATTTGATTTACAAAAATGAATGAAACATACCAACAGAATTTATATTCTGGTCTTATTTCAGTCTTATTTAACAACAGAAAAAATAACCATATAGGTCAAATAAAAAGCATAATATAATTATCACAACAGTCAAAATGTTGCTTGTTAAAACCGTATTAGCAGATAAATAATTCTTTTCAAAACACTTTCTAAAAAAACACTATAATGCAAGAACACCCTGTAGACTTTTTAACAAGGTGATGAATTTTCACAATCTTACGCCCTGAAGGAAGCAGACGTTTCCAACAACAACAACTCTATCAGTTTCTCATTGCCTGCCTCCCTCTTAAGTTTCACCTAAGGCCTCATTGTGCCATGCTTGTTCAAGGTCATCAGGCCACTCAAAGTTGCTAGACTAAACTGTGACTGAAGCTAATTCTAACACAAAAAGCTCTGAAACCTATTGCTTTGGCCTCTGATTAGTGTGCCACAAATCTCTCCTCTTACCTCACTGTCTATCCCACCCTCTCCTTCCTGCTTTCCACTTACTATCACTCTTTCCTGCCCTCTCATAAAAACACGAGCCTCTCTCGTTATGCAGAACAGCACTTGTCCAATCTCTGTTTCTCTCTCCCTATTGGAGGGTTAACACATGCCACTTTAATCTAATCGCTGGCCACTTGAAAGGCTTTTGTAAGATTAACGTAAAAAGTATCTACTGTGCACCATCACTCTTATCAGGCCACTTTCTTACATAATATTGCCACCACAGAGCATGTCACTAGCAAAACAGCTTGGAGGGCTTTATAATAAGATCTATTTCCTGTTCTCACCACCATGATACCTTCCGAGCCAATTAAAGTCTTATTCTCTGTGTTTCGTGTGTGATGTTTTTCTCTGTTTGTCTGAAGATGGGGGCGAGCGAGCCACTAAGTTGCAATGATAAGATTTTGGCAGTATTTCGTGTGTACAGGAATGTTCCTACCGGCCGTTAAAACCAAAGCACAGGTTTTCATCTCGAACGAACCCCCCTCCGCCAGAGATAGCTGTTGCTATGGTAACCAGCTCTAGCAGGGCGGCAACAGTATGACACCAGGAACGTGGTGGAACCCTAGAGTGAGACTGCAGAATTGATAGACAACACCAAGGGAGGAATTACTGTTTCTTTTTCAATCATGAACAGGGTCTTAACTAGCGGAGATTCTGGAAATATGCTGAAACTCACACAAGGGCTTTCACAGTAGCTATATTAAGCAGAGACACAAAGGGCACACATTTGGACACCGGTGTGCACGAGCTATGTGTTCTCCGTGTTCTGCCAAACTGCATGGAAGAGGAACACGCTACCTGTCACGGTTGACGCAAATGTGAGTAAATGCGGCAGGGGATGAAGAACCGCATAACTAAACAGTAAAGTGTGAACGCACAATTGCGCTAATTTCCATGCAGTGATTTAACACCTATTTAACCCAATTCTTACTCATTAACCACCCGCAGTCCATATTCTTTTATGTAGCATAAACATTCTTTCTTTCTATAAAAATCAAGACTGTTGTATATTTTGCATTATTTAGCAATTAATGTTACAATATTCATTGACAATGGCATTTGTTGACATTTTCTATTGTTCATGGCAGCATCAATTCTTTGCTGCAGTTTGTAACTTTTGACTCTCTATCGCCACCTCTGTTTGAACAGGACATTGCACTTCAAACACTGCAACAGCTACAGTATCCGGACATGCAATATAGTTAATGGATCTTTTTCCTTCTGTTTACAGAGGGAAATCAAATGCATGCACTCAAATTACAAATCATTATTACAAACCTATATTATATTTCCTGGTAAGATTAGTAACACAAGTCTGTCATGTACTTGCTCAATAAATGTTTTATGTTTATTTGTAACCAAAAAAGGTTGCAGCTTTAAATGACAATCAAATGAAACAATCTGATACAATCTGATGGGGAATGTTGTATATCTTTATGAACAGCAGAACTGACCTGTTTAGCAGGGGTGTGAGGCAACTAATGAGCACTGACCCCGGGTGGGTTACCGCACAACCACAAACACAGATTTTCACAGCTTATGTTAGTGTTAATCAGACTTTAACAGCAAAATTTTATTGGGCTGCTTAACTGCAGAGGCTTCCTTAATCCTGAGGCAAAAACATCTTGTGTTAAGCTGCCGTTCTGACTCAACGCTGTGTGTGTGCATGTGTGAACATGGTGAGTCAATGTTTTCCTCTTCGCTGTTGCCTCCAGCAGCCATTTTAAAACAAATCTGACCTTTTACAAGCCTATATGATACATCCCTCCACAGGGCAGACCGCAGAGGTCTAAACCTCTTTAATTCAACACACCTCATAAACACACCTGTACTAATCTGAGTTTTAGTTCATCTCATCTCACCTCAATACCTCACCTGTGCTGACCTTAAAGATCCATCCAAGAATTGGTGACCAATACTGACCGCCAGGTTCTGTAACCACACGTCAGGACTTGTTGGACACTAATAAGGGCTTATTATTAGACACTATAGAGACTGTGCGATTGCTAATGGAAGCTATCTTTAGACAACAGGTAGTGTGGAACAGAAGCTATCATTTTGTATTGGATGTATATTGTACTTGTATTGTGATGGACTATCTGGCCCCAGTCCAATCATTAGCACGTCGGCCCTCACACTGTTGGCTGTCGTCCAGCCTCACAAGCAGCGTCGACAGCCAAGACAGGGGCCGAGAAAACTGACCGTTGTCGCCAGCACCTGATGAACACAGCGCCCCATGACCAGTGCTATAAATTATCCTCTCTTGAACCATCTCTCGCTCATGGAACTGATTCCAAAGTGCATGTGTGTCTCCAAAGTCCTGAAAATATATGATATAGTCAGCCCACCTCTTAATTAATGTGTGACGTGCCTTTAAGAAGCACAAGAAGGGTGGATGGGGTTTATTAGAGCCAAAATTGGTCTTTAGCTACTGTAGTCTTTCCTCCATTCAACATTGTTTCTTGGTAATTTGCTTCATGTGTAATCCAGCATCATTCATTTACTCAAACACTGGATGCCAATATCTGTACAAACCATGTGCTATAAGGTCTAAATTGGCTAGAATTACTTCAGTATCTCTATTAAAAACCATTAGACTAGATATGATAGAACTTCCTGATCCTGCCCAGAAAAAATGCATATGCATGATGTCACTATTTGTGGGTGGGGCCAGATGTCCATTATGCTACTGAGAACAGACACTCTTAAAATAAATAAATGGAAATAATTAAAATAGAAAGAAGGCAGTGGGCATATGAATAGCACCTATTTATAACTATAGCAAGGTATTGTTAAAGGACATTTTAAGTGAAGTGCTTAACAATACACAAAGCCAATGCAAGGGCAGCTTTTATAAATACTATAATAAAAATGTGATAAGCATATCTGTACCACAGCCTGTGATGTTCCAGAGATCACTGACTCATGTAATACACACACACACACACCTGATCACTGGGAAAGAAACCAAAAGGTTACCAAACCAAAGGTTGTGACCAACAAACTTAAACGAAACAGCTGGTATTTAGTCCAGATGTGAGCTAAATTTAGTTTCAGCTTTAAACTGGTGTGTGTACACATACCTTTGATCCATTAGACTACAATACCTTTGGTCTATTTTTTGCTAACTCTTTTTAACATAAAATAATGTATATTCACATAAAACATAAAATATGTAATTCTGAAACAGATGCAAAAATAGCTTATACAAGGTATATACAAAGTGTGTATATACACACACACACACACACACACATATATATATATATGCATAGTATATGTGTGTGTATTATATGTACATGCATATTCTGTACACACACACAATGTACTGTAACATGTTTTTAGTTAGAATAGCACATGTTCCACAGCAGTGATTCCATTGAAATCATCTGCAACATTCAGTGACCATTTATGGATCAGGTTATCAGAGTTATGTGCCTGGGTAGAGTCCAACTGAGCATTCCCATTTCCCAACTGATAGACCAGAGACTGTTCCAGCAAGTGCTGAGAGGAGCTGAGATGTGTGTGTGTGTGTGTGTGTGTATGCGTGATTTCATTGCTAAATCAAGGCTTTGATTCTTGTTGCATGCATGAAAAAAATGGGCAATCTGTAAATTGGCCCACAGGGGGCTGAGATACCAGTTGGCCACTGATTTGGCATAAAAACATAAAAAAAACCACAATAAATGCTTTAGTATATAACTGCAAATATATGTAATGTTATGGGAGGGGGACAACAAACCAGTCAAACAAATGCCAAGCATGTATAGTTAGTTTATTAAGCAACTAATGCTAATATATACAAAGTTTGACACTAAATATATATGAGACGTTACCATGGTGCTTGTGTTATTTATACCTAGACTAAATGCATACTTGTATTATATATTACACATGCATGAAGTTCTCTGTGTGTGTGTGAAAACAGGTGTGTGAAGGTGGGTTTGCAGTGTGTTTTATGGGATGTGATGCGCATGGGGTACGGCCTCAGCAACAGACCAGTCATCGCCTGGTTGCCATGGCTACAGCGATAGGCTAAATGCATTATTGAGTTCATTCTCTCTCTCTCTCTCTCTCTCTCTCTCTCTCAGACTCCCCCCTCCCACATTCTGCGCAGACCACTATTAGCTTTACTAAAACATGATCTACTTTTAAAAACACATGCACATCACTGCTCCAAAACATCTTTCGCTTCAGTCTGCTAGTCGTGACAGAGTCAGAATCCAGGAAAACAACCAGCTTTCCTGAGAGAAATTCAAACACTGTGTCGTCGACAGGAACACACTGTGCTCTGCCTGCATTTTGTAAATAATTCAATAGCTCTCGAAATTCCTACATAGTATCACACAACATTTCTGGTGGAAACTGCTGGAAGTTCCTTTTGTTGAACAACAACCCACATGCTTTATATCATGTGTCTGTC
>JBAJNP010007371.1:0-22767 GCA_036877545.1 Yasuhikotakia modesta | reverse complement strand
TCAGATGATGGAAACAAAACTCATTTCTTAATGCAATGTATTTTTTAAACCCTTAAGCTGATGCGTTTCATAATAACATCACTTCAGATCTGAAGAGTGCAGATGAAAATCTGATCTAGCTTTAATGTGCAGCGCGTCTCATTGCTCGGTGGAAAGCAAAAGCTTTCATGGGTCCAAACCCTCTTACAATATCTCCAGATCCGAAACTGGACCCCTTCCAGAGCGCATTGTGTCAGTTCTGTTCGGTACGGATTTGTGTGGTTACCGCTCCTGCATGGAGTATTTTTACTCCATCTACCTTTGCAAACTGTATTTGTTGGGTGTTTATTTAGGTATTGCATATGTCTTAGTTTTAGGGTCATGCTGGTTCTTTGATCTGAGAGACAGATGGTAAGAAGTCAAACTTCTGCATCCTCATTGTTCTTCAGCGGTGTTGAACAGACAGTCAGCTCCGTGTGTGTTTGTCGTGGGTTCTCGGGGCCCCCAGGCCCGGTCTCCTGCTGGGTGTGTTTTTTCTGGTGACAGTGGCTCTTGGTGAGACGGAGCCGGGAGTCTCTCTGAAGGATTAGTGGAAACAATGAACCTGGTGCCAGTGAGGGAAGTCAGGCCTGCCTCTGTTTGAACAGTCAATTCCCAGACCCCACACCATCACCCAAGAATGCTTGTGTCCTGGGTGAACCCTCGACTCATTGCGTGACCTCAGTGTCGCCGGCCTACCAACAGTCTGTTCTGGTGACTGAAGGAGATGCTCTCATGTCAATCACCGGGTTAATAATACACCAACCTCCGAGATACAGCTGCACGCTTAGTTACATACACAGCAATATTAGCATATTTATGTGTAATTGTGTAGTTATTAGCATAGACGGTTTTAGCTTGTGATTTACTGCAAAATGTGTTTGGTAGCTTAAAGATGCGATAACTTTATGAGATTAAAAATGCACAAAAATTGTTACATGCAGTAACCGTGCAAGTACATGATCTGTTTTCAACACAATCTCCTACTTCGCTCAGATTATTTTCTAACATTAAGTGTTTGGTTATGATTTGTAATGGTTTGATTTTCTAGGAATTTTCAGCTTGGCTTTATTTGACTTGAATGTGGAATAAAAAGTACCTAAACTTACCTGCAGTTTTATGTTTTGAACAGAGATGGCAGTAGAGAGGCAGAAGTTAGGGACTTCATCTTAAAATTTGATGTTTGATTCCCATTTGTACAGAACAATGACTGAAATATATTAATGAAGACAAGAGTTCCTTGTGTTGTGATTATATTGAGAAGTCGATCCATATTTCTGTGGTCCAGTGAGTGTATAATATGTTCTGTGTTCTGTGGGGTCAGTTGAATTACGTACAGGAAGTCATTAAATTTTAATTTTGAATATGTCAGTCATTCTTGCAAAATGCTGCTGGTTTGGGGAAAAACTTTCAGAATATGATACGTGTTTAAAATTCTTCCCTGCTGGTTTTTTTATGGCCTAATTTGGCTTTGATCCAAAAGTTAAAATTTAACAAACTGCCCATAACATCTCAAGGCTGTTCCCAAACACATTTTCAGTCTGAATGTTGTGACCGTGTAACATGCAGACTGCTGGTACGGTCGTTTCCATTGAAGTGTTTGAAAAATACGAGCCATGTTTTGATTGGAGGAGGATGTTTATTCTGGTTGTGTTTTCAGCTGCTTCCGCTCGGCAAGAATGGATGCTGTTGTACACGAGTGTTTGTGTGTGAGCTGCAGACGACGGCTGCGCTGAATAATTAATCGCATGTGTTTTATTCATGTTAAGTTTTTTTACACTTGAAAATGGCAGAGTGGTCCTGTTTTATTCATGCATGCACAAAATCTCGTTTCTTTCAGTGTTACAGATACAAAAAAACTATGTAACTGTCTTCAAATTATAACAGAACTGGAATGGAAAGTTTAAACTTTTGAAGTTATTGTCATGCAGTGATAAAACACGTGTCATTTATGGACTGTTTGTAAGATGTTCGGATGGTGCAGATATGAAAAGCACACAAAATACTTAGGGCTGTTTGGGCTGCTCGCTGTAATCTGATTGGTGGAGGCTCTGTACAAAGGAAGTTGGTCACCGGTGATGGTTACATAACTGGATTTAAACGGGTGCTAATCATCTTAAAAGAATCCCAGTCTTTTTTAGTCCGATTCTTAAATGGGGCTCACAGCACGTCACGTTGCTATAAACCGCCGGCCTTTGCTTGAAACCTCAAGCGATGGTGTGTTTATAAGTTCCTGTAATATTTCTTTGAAAACAGTCTTTTATTTTTACTGATGTCTTATTCCACAGAGACATTGCTTTCAGTGATAGTCTGTGTTGGAGAAATGCTGTGTAGTTATAGTTTGGTTCAAATTAAACTCCAATCAGTGCCCAAGAATTATGCATATTATAATAGCATGAGTTTTTATTGGTTTAAACCAAAAAAAAGTGTGACTGTAGACAGGAAGAATGGGTTAAAGCATGCCACAAAAAACTGGAAGAATACATGTAGCAATAAATGGTCCAAATGTCTGTTTGTCTGTCTGTATGTTTACAACAATGGACCACACTGAGCTGTCTGTGTTTAATAAGGTAGAATAATCCTCTCTCTCTGTTCCATTGCCTATTATGTGGAAAATCCAGCCTTTCTCTGTTACTAATAACAAGGAAGTGACCATTGTCTGCATGCAGAGACTGAAAGCATCACAGACTGATGGTGTTGAGATTTGAGTTATTAACCTGTTGTGTTCACACACACTTAGCATGTTTGTTCAGCGTTGTTCCACTTCATGGTGTGATTCATGTGAGTGTTGCATTGTAGTGTACTAATGTACTGTTACACTGGAAAAACTTACATTGTCCATTGGGTTGCATACTATGTGTCTGTGTGTGTATTTGTGTCTTTGTCTGTGTGTGTATCTTTGTGTGTGTGTGTGTCTGCTTTTGGGTTTACTTAACCATATATTGGGGGCAAGTTTGTACCCAAACATCAGCAAACTCTGTGCAAAACCTTCATTTGGGGACGTTTAAATATAGCAAAAGTTTTCATCATTGTAAAAACGCTAGTTAAGTTTTCTTAACTTTCTGGGAAAGTTTTCAGTTTAGGTTATAGTGTGGGTTAGGTTATGCTGTTTAAAACTACCTGTGTATGTCTATTGAATGTCCACATTTAGAGAACACACACACGTTTTCGTTTGAACGCTCACTGTAAATCTCTGCCTCCTCCACACCTTCTGCTGTAATATTTAGTCTGAACATCGGTTAGAACTGTAGCTCTGATCTGAGGCTTGTTTCACTGCTGTAATGCAGATTTGACTGCTTCTGCGAGAGGCTGTAATTATGTACTCAGGCTCTGCCCGGCTTTAATAAGATAGCACACTCGAGCAGAGAGCGACGACTCGCAAATCAACACGTTCTCCAGTCGTGCCGGGCCGCTCAATTACAGCTAGAGTTTCTCCTGAGCTCTGGAGACACTGAATACATTTCAGTGAGAGCGTTTAGATTTCGATAATAATGATAAAATATTCCATTTTATTCATCAAACCCCTGTTGATAAGCATAATGCAGCCATTGATTTTGTTTCGAAGGGTTCGTGGATGTAAAATGAATTGAAAGCTCAAATGAGGCCGGGAACGAAACGAACCGCGACTCGAGAGCTTGCGGATGGGCTTGTTAGAGTTTATGAAACTCTGCTCTTTCAGTTACGCTGTCAGTCACGCTTGATTTGGGTTTCTGTTTGAAGCTGGAGTAGATGCCAAGAGTTCTTCTGTGTTTCTGAGGTTCTCAGAAGATCTTTCCCGCTCATCAGAAGCTCTTGATTTATTTAGTCTCTGGGAGTTTTGAGATCCCGATGGACTTATTTTCACAAAGCTGAAGACTCTTTTTTTTGAATAAACCTTATTCAGTTAATTATACCAGCGTATTTAAAATTAATGCTGATAAAATATGATTTACATGATGAATGAAATGTTTCGTGGAAGCAACATAAATGTTTACGTATCTAAATTGAGAAGTTTTATAGACTTTTGTTGTTTTTAATCACAGCTACTTCAAAACAATTCTTTTGTTAATGAAATCGTTTGGAAAATAAGATTATTGGGTACAGATTTGTCCCACATGTATGGTTAAGTAAACGCGCACACACACACACACACACACACACACACACACACACACACAGACACACACACAGTAAATGTAAAAACTCACTTATGTGTGTTTATTATGTGTTGTTATGTATTGTCACGGATGTAGCTGCGTTCATCTCTAGCCTTCTACTGCATGTTAAATGTGTTCCCACGGTAACATGAGTGTAGCAGCATTCACAGGTCTGTGTGTCTCAGGTCAAGTGTTCAGCTAGTGTTTCATTCGGAAGTAATGATAGTTTACATCGCTTTACACCATCTACAGTATGTGCAAACCAGATGGTAAAAGCGTGTGAGAAAAGGGAAACAGCCTCTGAACTTCCTGTTTAGAATGAACATTAACTAGCCTGCTAGCGGTGATAAACTGGTAATATTGATTATTGGTTATTAACAATAACTCATTTTTTGGTTGTGACTCATTCTTAACTGTACAAGACTTTCTGCCTGAAGACTAGTGAAGTGGACGGTTGCCAGGGTGTTGCTATGTGGTTGCCAAGCTAATCTTATTTCAGCCAGCCTTACTGCTAACTCTAAGGTTGTAGGTTCGAACCCTACAGGTGGGCGATCCGTAACTATAACCACTGTTTGTGAACATCCCTGCAGTTTCCTTTGGATAATAAAACATTTTTTAAAAGACAACCACCTGTAACTAAATGGTGTTGTATTTATGTCTTCTATTGTTTTGCATGTCATTGAAAAACATTGCATTTGCATGTCGGTATTACTGCGGCCTGCAGTTGCTCATAATGCGAGCGCAGCAGCGCAAGCGTGTTGACTTGCGTCTCTCTGCAACCGAGCCAGAAATGAGGATTAAACCTCTATAAATACATTTGGCGGGTGGACGTCAGTCTGTTCTCACATCATACAGCCAGCATGTGTTTCTCTCCTGCATCCGTCAGCTCTGCTTTAGTGACGTGTGAGACGTGAGCTTTGAGGGTCTGATTTACGGTTGATGGCTTCAGTCTCTCACCGGCTGGACGTTCAAACACTGGTGCTTGTTTATACTGGAGTAAAACACTGTCTGTGTCCTTTCATTTATTATATGCTCCTATTTCCTTTGTTAGTTTAAAGAATTACAGGAAAAAAGAGGCAAAACATGAGGTCACAGGGTTGTAGGGTTCCTGGACACGCCCCCTGTTTTCTATTGGTAAGCCAGACAGGTAGTTCCTGTTGGTTGAGAAATGGTTTGTATGTGTCTAAACTTCTGACTGAAGTGTTTTTATTTGTGATTTGACTTTCAACATGTTTTACCAGCTTTAATATTAACTGTGATGTTTGTTTTGAGGTTGTGAAGGGTGAAATTAGTCTGCATGTCTAATTACACACCATACAGATGTTTCCCAATAAAACATGAGGGCTTTCCCTGTGACTGAAGTCTAAATACATTTAACAACTACATCTGTGTTACATCTGTCTTTCTGTCTGTCTGCATGTCTGTCTTTCTGTCTGTCCGTCTGTCCATCTGTCTGTCTCTCTGTCTGTCTTTGTTTTTAGCAACAGTTTACATTACAATATTCTAGTATATGAATATTCACAACTTTGAACAACTTTTGGTCTCAGGTCAGAGATTTATAAAACTGTGTAAAACTCAATCACAACTTTGTGATGTAAAAAACGTTGACTAACTTTGTAAGTGTAGCGTGAGGAAGAAAAACTCATATCCCATCTGTTCTGTCTCTAGCAGTATTCTCTCAAACCCAGGGCTTTGTTCACTGCATCCTTCCATGCGGCTCCACGTTTGTCCTATCCGTGTCCGGTCGCATTTTCCCTGCAGCCAGAGACGCAGGAATGCAGAGCAGGCGTGGAGAGGGTCACGCTCTCGCCATGGTAACCCAAAACTCACCTGTGCGTCACAAGCCTTTTGAAATACTTGTGCTTGTAAAGTGACAGGACAGAGCGAAGGTTCTGTAGACCTGCAGGGATTTGACCTCGCTGCTGTCAATCAACGTCAACCTCCTGAATTATGCATGAGTTCCTCCCCCCATTTAATCTGACAGTCAGTCCATTTGAATATTCAGAGCTTTTCAGCTCATTCTAATGGCAGCAGAATCAATGTTTTCTGTATGCGTGGGAAGGTAAACGGATGATGGGCGAATAAGCGCAATCTTAAAAAAACAGAGATTAACAGACTCTCAGCTTTGGCTAATGGATCTATTGTGCGAGTGATACACACTGATGAACAGTACAGGATAAAATGTTTGTTGGTTCTCCAGCCTTTATTATATACTGAAAGTAACAGAGAGTGTTAAAGCTGAAATCTGGACTTTTTGAGAAAATCTGAGACAAAAATCTGAGCTTTTGCATAACAGATCAGTGTTCAGTCTCCTAACTCAACCCTAATTTACAATGTTAAGTTTACAATAATGATTTATAATTTGGACTTATTTTTCTAGGTTATACATAATGAAAAGTAAAGTAACCTGCAATGTTTTAAACAGAGACCTAACAATTTAATTACGTTAAATCGTTCCTGTGTTCCCTTGGAATCGAACCCACAACCTTTTTGCGCTGCTTTTGCAGTGACCTACCAGTGTTGAGCTGTAGAAACAACACAGTTCATAAACCTGCAGTGCTCTGTGTTTTTGCATTACAAGTTTTAGCTTGTAAATATTTCCTAGAACACTTTTTCTAACACCAGGCAATATTTTCCAGTTCCCAGGCCGCCACTTTGGGCTGCAGGCCGTTGTCAATTGTTTACCAAGTTTTCCAGGTGTTCTGACAGGATGATGTATTTGTAGCGCTTGGCAGGGCTGTGCTGTGATATCTGAGGAGGAATGCTGACAGAAGGTGTTTCCAGGGAGCGGCGGCTCTGTGGATCACGGTCCTGCGTTTAGCAGCGTTCCATATCCAGGAGAATTTCTCCGACTGAAATTGCTCCGTTAATCCGCACTTCCGCTTGTAGGTCTGTTGGCCGGTTTAAAGATTACTGTCCATTTGAGGCTGTTTAAATAAGAGGTCTTCAGCGAGGTCCACAGGTCTGCAGAGTTTAGCACCAGCGCTAACACCTAAAGCAGCTAATCTTGGTCTTTGAGGCTGCTGGAAACACACCAGGCAGGTGTTTGAAGAAGGTCGGAGCCAAACACTGCAGGTCTGTGGACCACCAGGTTCATGGGTCGGACACTGCTGGTCTAAGTCATTTTCTGTTTGGACTCAACCTCATCAGAACCTGTTATTCAATAAGAGCTGCTTTCAAAATCATCTCGTTCTAAAAATATTTTAATGATTTTTCCCGGAGCTGTTTCTCGCTTCCTGCTGAGAAAAGTATTAAGAATTAGAAATGAATACCATTAGATTATTAGATAATTTTGAACTTTAATCATACACAGGGTGTCAGTCTGTGAATATCTTTCTGTAGGTTGTTGCGATGTTAAAATGACTTTATATTCCAGGTGCAATTATGTGGCTTCATTAAAATATAATGATATATTTGTCTGAACAAACCACAGCAAGTTTCAGCAACAGTTCCTTTAAACCTTTACATCAAAATGAAATAATTTGTTATTGTTTGATGATTATTCTGAAATCTCTCATTTTGAGACGATCATTTTCATCAGATCCTGTGTGTGTTTTGTGTTTCATGTGATCTTTTGTTTTGTGTTTTGTTGTGCACTTTTCTTTCACGTAGCAGATGGTCAAACGGCATTTTCAAAAGATTGTGTCACTGTCGAGCGAAGAAAAATGAAAAAAAAATGGCAGAACTAATTCAGTATTGATCGTGAGTTGCATAATTTAGACTGTTGGCTGTAGAGTTGAGTTCTGTGTTCTGTTGAACTCTTGGATTCATGGAGTTGTTTTTGTGATAACAGCACCAGCTTCTACAGAGGAAGTTGTTGTGATAAACCCGGGCCGGGGCCTTTGCGTGGGAAACGCTCTGGCTGTTTTGAAGATAGACACTTTTGAACACTTAAAAATACAGACAGTTATCTCACCCTCACACAGGCTTTACATCATCGGCTGAGATAAGAACATCATGACTGTCAGGGTCTTCGGTCCGCATGCAGGCGGTCCGTCGGTCACACACCTGAGATGAGTTGCTTTTTGTGGTAACATCATACTTTTCTTGAGCTCAGACACAACTTTTTATCAAGTGCTGAGGTTTTCATTTTTTTTAAGTTTAAATTCTGTAATCTGCTGCTAACACCATACTCTACAAATTGAGCTACAGGAACACAGAACTGTCACTTGGTTTAATGAACGGTAACTGATGTAGATGTAGAGAGTTACAGAGAAGAGAGTTTTGATGAATTATGATGAGTATTAGTATTAATAATGTGATGTCATAATATTGTGATGTCATAATATTGTGAGGCCGTAATAATGGTTGTTGTTAATAATAGTGGTTGTTGATATTGTGAGGCCATAATAATGTGAGGCCATAATAATGTGAGGCCACAACAATGTGAGGCCATGATATTGTGAGGCCATGATATTGTGAGGCCATGATATTGTGAGGTCATAGTAATGTGAGGTCATAGTACTGTGAGGTCATAGTAATGTGAGGTCATAGTAATGTGAGGTCATAACAATGTGAGGTCATAACAATGTGAGGTCATAGTAATGTGAGGTCATAATAATGGTTGTTGTTAAAAATAGTAGTTCATAATTTTGTTGTGAAATGTTTCTTGAAAACTCTTCAGCACGTTGGATGGCATGTGTGGTGTCTTGATTTCTCAGTCGAGATGTCTGTGTGTTTGTGATAACCTGTTTAGTCTCTTACTCAGGAGTTTGGTTACAGTCTGTCTGGGCTTGTCTTGCTCTTTGTCCACTCGCTGGCGACGCTGAGATTACGTTCCACCTTTCTGTCACTTTTGACACTCTGGTGTTCCTGCAAATGTGCCTGACTGTTCTCAGAACAGCAAAAAGAGAAAAGTGAACTTTTCACGAACTTTTCTGACTTGTTTTTTCTGGTAGAACATTTTAAATGTTTTTTTCATGGTTTTGACTGTGAAAAACAAATACATTAACAATAAATTATCAATCTGACAGAATACACCAGTGTAATAATCAGAATTAAATTACAATTGATTTTAATAAAAGACTTGCTTTACACAGTGAATTTTTAATTGAATTGGTTGTTAATTTTGTATCAGTGCTGTTTTGTATTTTATTCATTTGCAAGTTTTCTTTTTTCTACTCAGTCTGTCAACATTTATTAAAGAATTGCTGTCAAATAACGGATGCAATGATGCTTTAACAAAATGTAAACAGAACAGATACATAATTAACTGTTTTAGTCCAGATCTAGTTACATTGGTGTGAAAGCACATTTTTAACTGAATCCGAATCAAACCAAGTAACGAATTTACTCTAGATGTTAGAAAATGCTGTGAAATCTATTGATTTCAAAAGACATGGTGTAAAATATAAGGAAAAACTGAACAGCAGATGCTGTTTACATTCTATATGAAATGAAACTTCTGCGTTTTCTGTGAATTTAAAACTCTAAATATAGATTCATCTTTTCTGTGTGCTTTATTGTTTTGAGGCAGGTGGTATAACAGCATCTCGTCCTTTAGCGAGACCACCTGATCCTGTCCACAGGACTTCATAACCTCACGCTTCACTGCAGACCCCGTGTGCGTCTTAAACCAAATATCTCAGCTGGAGCCTAGAGTTTTAATCTGAGCCACCGTTAAACTAATGAACCAAGAGCGTTAACCAGGCATCACAGTCATGACCAGTACAGTGTTAACCAGGCATCACAGTCATGACCAGTACAGTGTTAACCAGGATTACCTGCTATGATTTGGTGGTTATGTAACTTAAGGGCTGGTTTTGCGTTTGGGGCACAGATGAGCTTTCTTCAGTGGAGCTCATTAGTAATGATGACAGATGACTAGTTAATTAGTAAGGGGAGATAGTTTATCTAGTTATAATTTATCTAGATATATATAGTATAATTTGCTACAAGGGGGTTTGAACAGAAATGAGGTTAAACAGAAATGTTGAACTGTTTCTCAGTACAAGGGTATTTACCAGAGTAAGAGTAAGACTAAAAATATATATATATTTATTACATTTATTTCTCTTTTATTATTGCTTAAATGTAACTGAAAACCTTGTAATGTAGACATTTGTACAATAGCAGGTTCCATCGTGACAACTGGCAAATTGTACAAACGCGTCTCATGTCTTCTCATGCAGTCTTCTCATTTTTTGCGCTCTGTCTGTTTCAAAATGAATCTTATACATTTTCCAAGAAACATGACGGATTGGGGACAGGTGAACTCAAAACCAGCCCTAATTATCCAGTGCTTCCTTAAGACCAATTAGTTTATTTGTAGTTCAGTCAACCCTCCACAAGTCCATCTTGAAAATGTCACTATGCATGTCGTCTCATTAGGGGTCTAATGAAATCAGATTCCATGGGCTTCCGTCTTGGAGTTTCCTTCTCCGGATGTGGGAACGTCTGGTTCTTCTGAGCCGGTTGGCGTTCTGTTCTTCAGAACTGTGAACTGGTCATTAGATTTCACCCAGTAAGACGTTCCCATCAGCCCTCATTAAACCCAGTGGCCTTTACGTGACCCTTGAGGATTAAGGTTCACCAATGTGAATGAATTCCTCAGGCCTCTTTGTCCGCTCCTGGTGTTGTAGCTTTTATTCCTGGTGGCTCAGAAACTTCTGGAATAAGCTGCAGTCATTATAGGCCAGTGCCTGTATGAGGAAACTTCATTTAATTGAAGTGATTTTTGTGGCCCCTGGAACTGGTTTTGGAACGTTTTTTCTCAATACAGATTGCTGGTGATATTTCATGTTTGTAAGTCTGTATGCAGTTTTTTTTGGACAATTGCAGATGCAAAGGTATCACTAACTTTATCAATGCCTCTGCATATTAAAGCAACAATTCTTTACCTTTATTACTTAAAAATAAACAACAATTGAGCAAAACGGTCTCTGTACCTTAACTAGATTCAGTCACTTTTATAATATTGATTTATAATTTGAGCTGTTGTGTCAGATTTGCTGAGAAACATCAGTTTGGCTTCATTTGTCTTTAACATATGTAATGAAAAGTATATAAAGTCACTTGCAGTTTTTGTTTCTAACAGAGATGGCGACAGAGAGGAAGAGGTTACAGACCTGGATAAGAAAAGTATTTTTACAAAAAAATGCTCTGCAATTCTTCAAATATCTGGGGCATTTTATCAATTTTGGTGCAATTTTTGCCCTGACCGCAGGTTAATTATTAATCCTGCTGCTTTATAACTACTCAGTTATTCTAGTTATTGCAAATGTTTGGCAGGACTGGGTAAATTAACCAGTGGAGCGTAACGTGCTGGAGGAGAGCAGAATCAATATTGGCATGTCCTAGCTCGTCCATCTATCAGTGCAGTTTCCTCTTAGATGAATTATGCATGATTCTAGGTCATTCAGGGACCGGTGTAACAGTTGTTGTGGTGACCGAAGAGGACAGAATGAGATCTAGCCCAGCAGCGACCTTCTCTATCACTCTATCAGGCATCAGTGCTGACCTCTGACTGTCCCCGTGTCACATGAGCTGAGCTGAGAAGACACAACCCGATGTTCTTGTGTTTCTCTCCCTGTGTGAGATGTTCTGACGGATCGATCGCACGGAACTCGATCGTCTACAGCGCAGCGAAATGTAAACAGAATCTGTAATGCAGGTTTTTTGTTTTGTTGCTTCGTTTAAATCCATGTTTTGAAGAAACTGACGTTAAAAGAATGGACAATATTTTCCAGAATATTTTACATTATGCTGAATTTGGCACAAATATATTTATATGCACTTTGCATGACCGTAACGTTTTCGTCTTATTGCATTTAGTCTGGTGTCTGATAATCATAATGTAGAATCTTATCATTGCTTTTAGAACAAATATAATGATTGGATAAATAACAGATGATACACAAATATATAAAACTTGTTTTGCCATCAGGATGTGAAGAGACTCATAACATTTTCTAGAGCAAATCTGCTTCCTTGCCTTTAATATTAATTAAAAAAGTAATACATTTAGTTTACTGTAGTCACTGGCAACTGTTGTGCTGTATAAGAAGGTTTTTAACCAAGTTTGTGTTGTCCAGATTCAGTGAATGAAATTCTGCTCATAGTAAGCAGACATTGTTAGAGACGTTGAGCCGTCGGGCCCAGCTGGCTGATGTTCAGACACATGCCTGCTATGTAATTATCTGTCCAGTGAAACATCTCTGTCAGGCCCGACTTGCGTCTCACACAGCTGCAGGACGTCAAATGGTTTCCACCGACGTGCAGAATGTTCCTGTCTCTGTTTGACGCAGTCTTTGGTTTAATAAACCAGGGTGTTTAAAATTTGCATTGATCTATTTAATTGGAATACACTCAGGTGAAACCTACATTCATTGTGAAGAGGATTCACTGTAAAAATGTTACATTGTTAAAAAATACATCCCCCACAAATGAAAATTGTTATGATATTTTTTGGGTAAATCATTAATATAACGGTAAACGCGTGAATGTGGGACCACTTATTTATGAAATCCATATTTTTCCAGGTTAGTTGGTTAAATGTTAGTTTAATGTCTTGGTTTAATCTCCCAGCCATCACTGAGTTAGCCGATGTAAACTGGTGTGATTCTAACGTAAGAGTTGCAGGCGGTTGCATGACCTTGTTGAGATGAAAATTGCATATAATAACTAGCCCAACAATTCTCTGATGTAAAATTGATGCTTTAGATCTTTGCTTAAGGTTGTAAGCCGTGTGTTCTGCAGGGTGAACCCGTGACAGAGACTCAACACAGGCAATAAAAGCCGCGTAAACAAGTTAGCGTGTCAGAGTGAGGCGTTCCCCAGCTTTGTGTTGTAATTAGAGAAATGAACCTCGGGTCAGACAGCGCAGGATTGTGTGCATGGACCCTCTGAGCTCCTGTGAATGTTTAATGAAGCTTCGTTTGAACTCATCCAGCAAACGAGGGATGTGGGACTCGTATATGTGTTGTGAGACGCCTTTGATGCTGTTTTCTGCTGGTGAATTTTCAGGAGCTATAAATGAAATGGAAAAAGAATTTGGCAGTTATTCCAAAAATGCAACTTCTGTCATCGTCGTCTCATGCTAATGTACCTCCAAAGACACATGCTGTTATTTTCCCTGTGACAACATAAAAGAAGAACATTTTTATTCAGAATGTTTGTGAAGTTTTTCATGCAATGGAAATTTGGCTCATAACAAAGAGAGATTTTTTTTTCTGTAAAACTGCTTTGGTTCAAAGTAATGCAATTAAATTTAATACATTTATATAGTATTTATAGTCCAAAATATATTACTGTTTAGTTTTTTTTTTTATTAATGCTGCAATCTGTGATTTTTTTTTTCTTTTGCCTCTCTAGCACCATCTCTGTTTAAAGCATAATATTGCAGGTTATTTTAAACATATTTTACTTTGATATTACTTTCAATTGAAGCCAAACTGACGTTTACCAGAAATCAAACCGGACAGTTCAAATTATATCATTATTACAAATGTCCTGATTTTTTATTGATTTTTTATTGTTGTATTGTTTTATTTTAACCCCAGATTACAGCTTTAAAATGATAAGAGTTTTACTGTCAAGCTTGTTCCTGCTAAATGTCCTGATTAAAAACCAAACATGTTTTTAGTCATTCATGGAAAGAAGCTAACAGTACAAATGACTAACTGAGGGAGAATAACAGGAAGTTAATGCAGTGACTACAGCTTTCCAAAGACTTTCCAAAGATGAAAATAATGGGAATTTCCCAAACTAACGGGAATTTCTGACTGTACAGCTTTTGCTTGTCCTGCCTTTAATTTGTTTACAAGTTAAACAATACTACACTTGTTTTCTCAACGTTTTGTTTGAAAGTGTGTTTGTTTGCCATGCATTGACACTGTATTATGGAATGCGGAGAAATTCATGCGTCCAGATACTTTAACCAGCTGCTGTATAAATAATGTGATTGTGTTTTAATCAAATTAAATTTTAACTCGCTGCCAGAAACTCAGATTTACTGGACATGATGATTCAGTCACAGATGCCTGTTATAATGAAACTTTTGGACCGGCGCTTTTCCCAGCCGGTCACAAGCACTTGTTAGATGTTTTTGGAGAGCGTGACAGATGTCTGTTAATGCACATCTTCAAAGCGCTTCTGTTTCATGACATGAACTTTAATGACCTTTAGAAATGCTGATGTTCTCAACAGACAGTATTGGCTCTGCAAGCTAAAACTAGCGCATAGCTGAGGGGAAACGTGTCTGTTTCCAGCTGGATGGAAGGGGCTGTTTGGTGCTCGCATGCATGTTGAAACAGACGTGTGTGTGAGAGTGTGACAGTGAGTGTGTGTGACAGTGAGTGTGTGTGAGTGTGTGTGACAGTGAGCGTGTGTGTGTTAGTGTGTGTGTGTGTGTGTTAATGTACTTAACCCACACAATTTTGAGGACAAATTGGTGTACCCAAAAGTTAGCATAATCTGACAAATCTGAGCAAAACCTTCTTTTGGAGTCGTCTTTATTTGTAAAAACATTAAAATATATTGTTGTAAAACTGCAGAAAGTTTTCTGTTAGGGTTAGGTTGCAGGTTAAGTTATATTATTTGCAACTTGCTGTGTATAAAAATGTAAATAGAAGTATATTAAATGTTTGTGTGTGTGTTTGTGTGTGTGTGTTTTTGCTCACGGACTGGCATTCCTTTAGCTTGAACTCATGTGCTTAGCAACGCAAAACTCTAGGAGGGATTAAAGCAGTTGAAGTCTGACACAACCACAGTGACTGTTTCAGGAGCGACAGAGAGCACAAACTCATCCCGTGTTCTTTTATTTATGAGAATGTCTTTCAGCTCCAGCTTAATTTATTTTTAGCCTCTCGTCGGTCTTTTAATACATGGAACAAAATGACTGTGTCACAACCAGCTACTAAAAGCATTCTTAAAATGACAAGTTCACTCCCAAATCTCTTCAGTTCTGTTGCTGTTATGTTATCTGTGAACGTTGCGTATAGCCGGTTTGTTTCTCAGGCTGTGGTGTAGAATGCGTCTCTGCAGCTCAACTGGCTGAGCGTTGTGTTAGCAGCGCAAAGACTGTGGGTTCGATTCTCAAGAAAATATTAATGTAAATCTTTTTGGGTTTTTTTTCAGGGAATGTCTGGTGGATTCTGAAAGATTTGCTTGCATTTCTATAATACTCAATGGTATGGTTTTATTTCAGTGGGAAAATGTGTGTGGTGTCATAGAGAAAAAACATGTAAAGCCAGGTTTGATCTGTCTGTAGCCTATTTCATTCATTTAACATCCACCAGACTGTGTGGACGCCGCTTCACTACTTGATTAAATTGTTTTCTCCTATCGCTCATTAAACTGAACCAATTATGCTGGAGTCTTGCACTGGTTGCACGTTAATGACTTGTTAAGCAAAACTAGCGAGAATGTGCAACTAGCGTCCTGCTGTCTGGCTGTGGAAAAGAGCAACATCTTTGGGTCGGCCAGATGGCCAGGGTCAGCGCGGGCCGCAACACTGTCTGATACTCGTGTTCCGTTCTGCCACAAACAAACACGCCTCAGGACTGACAGCAGAGAAGCGGGTGGCCGCGGGGATGCCCGCTGTTAATTGCGACCGCGTTCACGTGTGACCTGCAATGGTGTCGGGCGACAGCGGTCGGTTCGAGGGCTCGTGAGGTTGTTACAATGTCTCAATGACTGCGTTCACCTCTCTCGGTCTGATGACTGCTAGGGTCGTTGCTTTCTGCCCTTTTTTCTCTGACCACCCTCTCAGGGTTTTTAATGAGGGTGGGACGATTCCGACAGGACTTTCACCTGCATGATTTCTGGCAGATAACAGGCAGCGTTCAGTGTTAGAAATAAAAGCAGCACTTTCTTAAGATTCTTTTAAAATCACCATGGAATCAAAATGTACTGCTATTATTTTTAATGGAATATTTCAGGGTTTTTATAAATTATTTATCCATGCAAATTATTATTTTTGTATTAATTCTTGTGCTCTTAAAATCTTTAATCAAAAACATTAACCTCACCAAAAAAAACATCTCTTGATGACACGCCTGTTCCAAGGGCGGGGCTTGGATTTCACTATCCAATAGCCAGGCAGTTTCTATCCCTCCACTTTCCAACGATCCAATCAATTCCTAAGTAACTAAATCAAGTGGTGTTCCCATTGCAGAAGCTGTTTCACACATCCCTGAAGTTTCGCCACAGGGAATAAAAGACCATCGCAACCGTTGGTGACCTGGCGGATTGAAATCTGTTCCTGTATGTGCAGCGTTCCTGCCACAACCTTCCTAATAAACAGCTGCTTATCCGGTCTGTTGGTTTGTGGAATAAGAGGTTGTGTCGTTTATTGAATGTAACGGGTGTAAGATTTATTCTGAGAGAACTGGAGTGTAAATTCCCAGTGTAATTACAGGACTCTGCGGGATGATATTAACTCGTGGGTATGATGAACGGTTCTCTCTGCAGGGGTAATTAATCAGTGGTATTTGCCCTTGAGGGCAGAACATCTATTCTGACCATCTGCACAGCAGTGGGGCTCATCTTTAGCGTTTTACCCCAGTAAAAATGACACCTGTGAGTCTTTATAAGATGTGAATGTTGTTTTCTCTTGTTGAATCATTTGTTAGTTCTGATCTTGCTAGTTTACTTTCAGTGATCAGATTTCATAAACATATCAGAAATCAGATATCAGTTGGTGTACTTTAACTAGGTGTTTGTCTTCAGTTTTTTAAACATTATAATGTTGATTCACAATTTCCACAAGTTCTAATTGTGTAGAAATGTATACAATAATACTATAAATGTTGTGTGACTTGTATAAGCAGCATAAAAATGTCTGTTTACAATGATGATATGTAGAAATAAGTTTGATAATAGGACAAAATCCAGCATAAATCTGTATGATGGGGGTCTTTTTTCCTGCTGCTTCACAGATGGTAGTTCTGGAGACTGTAAGCAACTGTCCCTGTCAGCCTCCAGCATCCTCAGCGCTGGTCTTCTCGCTGATGCTTCTCTCTGTATAACTGGAGGAGCGTTCGGTTCTCTGTGTTTGTGTTTTGGGAAGATAAGTGCGGGTTTAATCTTGTTCTAATTACACCATCATTACGAGCAGGTTGGCACTGATGGTGAAACCAGCAGTCTGAGCCTGTGAGCTTTCATTTCACTAATCTGATTTCAGGCACTGACGCCGCCCATGCCAGCCTGTCACTACGGCAAACACGCCAAATCTGCATGAACCGGAAGATGCATCTAGTTGTTCTGATGTGAATTGAAAAAATTGAGGGTGTGGCTTGTTTATGTTCTGTGCATTGATTGGCTGTATATACAGTAAGTAGGCGTTGTAAAGTTGGAGGGGAGTGGTTAACAGCTTGTCAGACTGATGGCATCAGATAATATTTTTTAAAGTCTTTTTTAAAGTTATTTTTTAAAGATTACAAATGCACATGAATTTTAAAAACAATGATGTGTACAGATAAATATTTGACAATAAGCACTGCAGTATCTATCTATGGTGACTTTAACCTAACATAAAAGTATATTTCCACTATATATCTTGTTTTATTTTTGTTTAATCTTGTATTTTTTTGTATCTGGTGCGTGTCACCCACTAAGCCACAGTGATAGGCTAAATCACACTTATTTTACCACAGCTGTTCCCCGTCGTGAAGGCGGCTCGATCCGCAGTCGGTGATTGTTTTGTGGTTAATGCGGCGGTTCGAGGTGTGTTCACCGGCGTGGAGCTCTGTGGAATGACTTCTCACTGAGATATCTCAGCTGAATTATGGATATGTTTACTCCAGCAGAATGTTTTCTTCAGACTCAACTCCATCATGCCTGAACACAGCGGTGCAGCTTCCTCGCTCCGGCCTGAATGTGTTATGAGAGGAACTTTGGCTTGGCTTATGTTTGAGTAACGATGTCGCGTCTCAGCGGTCGTTGTGGGTGCTGTAGGATCTGACCTGCATCCGTGAACTCGGTGTTGGCTGAAGAAATAGACCGGTGGGTTACGGTTCACAGTTTGTGGAGGTCCTGCAGCGTTTACCTCCAGTCCTACTTTTAAACCTGCTGGTAACTTTCAATTAATCTTGACCATGATGGACCAAGAGCAGAACTGAGAGGAACTAGGGTCGCATCAGAATGCACAGCATCACTGATCACTCATCAATTACTCATCAGACGCGTTTCAGCGCTGGAGGAACGCGGCTGCGTCACATTAGGAATTCCAAACATCTCCCTAATTCAAGTGCTGACTGCATCGGGGCTGGAAACACCTACTGAAGATTTTACCCTTCGTAGCATGCGACAGAAGTACAAAGCAAAGGTCGACAGGTCAAGACTGTGAACATAAACCTCTAAGAGCTCTTTCCTGTATAGCTCTGTGATATATTTGTGTCTGTAATGGAGCTAAATGTCTTGAAGTTTTGCTGATGTTGCATGCAGTGGTCTCATTACCATGGTTACCATTAGTAAAACTAAATTTCAAACTATATTATTGTATATTGTTGTCACATGACCTGATATTAAGAGATAAAGAAATGATTTATGTTTGTGTATATGATTATAGTGCCAAAATGGATCTGTAAGTACTTTGAAGTTTGTGTCCATTCCTTCATTGCTTAAACACACTGTGTAACCCAATCAAACTAACAGCTGGTGCCACGTCCCTTATTGCTGATAGGCTACGAGGCTGTTACGGTGTTGTGGTGACTGGTCCGATCCACATTGATGATGCACATTAAATTGGTGTTGAATATTTACAGACAAATGTTACAGTGCTTCAGTTTCTGTTTGCAACACTCATCTTGATTTTGTGTTTTTCTGTCTCTGCAGGTACGATTATAAAGAAATGCTCCATAACTCCACGTTCTGTCTGGTTCCTCGTGGGCGCCGCTTGGGTTCCTTCCGCTTTCTGGAGGCTTTACAGGTCCGGATCATTTCAAGTTTATTTCCATCAGTGTTTGACGTCAGCACAAGTCAATAAAACAGTTGCGTTCAGTTCTGCATGTACTGTTTACACACAGCTGTACTCCTCAGCCATATCACTAAATCAGCTAGTTTAACATTTCTGCATTTTTACAATATTTACTACAAATGTATATTTTTGTTGGGTTAATGAAACTTAATGACTGTCTTAAATCAGAGCTTTCCTGGTTTCCTTTAAGAAGGAGAACGTTTCAGACAACCTTTAGAGAACATTATCCAATGTTCTCAGAACATTCCCTGTTAGCTGGGGGACATACCATTTGATTTGTGGGTGTTTTTGTCAGGAGAAAAATGTGAGAAGCAGACTTCATATAATTTCATTGTTGTGAAAGATAAACGCATATTAGAGAGATCTTGTGAGTGATTTTTGACTCATGTGGGCAGGAACATCACGCAGAACGTTGAGATCTATCTTTAGAACCGTTCTCCAGCATGTAATGTTGCTCTCTGGCTGTTGTGTGGGACTGTGGTTTCACTACACAGAACATTACATGTTGTGTTTTGGGTCGTGTGGGTGTTGGTGATGGACTCACAGTACTGGAGTGGCTGTAGCTCTTGTAGTCGGTGCGTTTGGGGTTGAATGACACTAAATGTATTCAGCTGTAATAGCAGGTGGATATTGTGATGGGGGGCTTAACAGATTAAGAACAGAACATCAAGACACACAAACAAACAGACAGACAGACACACAAAAGCACACACACACACACACACACACACACACACACACACACACACACTGGAACTTCATTATACAGGACACTGGAACAAACATTATAATTTTATAGCCATAATGTTTTTTATACTGTACAAATTGTATATTAATATACAGTTAGCATACAGTTACAGTTATAGCGTGTACAGCTGTATAGTATTGTACAGTTGTATACACTAATCCTAAACGTTCTATTTTTAGAAAACTTCTGCTATTTTACATTCATAAAAGATCATTATGTATTATTGTATATAATTTATTTATTTACGTTTATTTCCTGTATGATTTATAAGTTTGATTTATAAAGATTTGTGTTTAAAGCTGCAATCTGTAACATTTGCCTCTCTGCCGCCATCTCTGTTTGAAACATAACATTGCAGGTTATTTATCTTTATGTGTGTATAACATTTCTCAGAAAATCACACCTGACAGCTCAAATAATAAATCATCATTATAAATCTAGTGTGTGAATCAGGGTAAGGTAAAAATATTCATGCCTCAAAAAAATTATGTAACCCAAAAAAATTACAGATTGCAGCTTTAATAAAAAAAAATGTGGAAAATATAGGCCTGTAATGTTGTGTGATGCGGTGACATGCTCCTTAAACATGTCTTATAACAGAAGACTGTAAGAGAACTCAGTAACGCTGCACTAATGACCAATAATGGGAACTGATTGTCATACTGGAGAATAGGTAGATTTTATAAACACTGAACCATCTGCCCAGTTTAACCTGCTGGTGCTGCGAATAACAGGCAAAACCAACTTAGAGCTGAATCCAGATATCTGATATTATACAGCTGTTCTTCTGCAGAATTCATGCCACAACATTTATCATTTCTGACCAATAGCAGCTGAAGATTCTTCTTCTCTGAAGAATAAACATGTGGCTCATCAGTTAGTCCACCATGTGTAATTTCTCCAGATGAAGTCAGGTCTTCACTTACAATCTGATTTTCCACTTGAAGATTCTGATAAATGTTTAATGATGTTTGTCTTCTGTGTGTGTGTGTGTGTTTGTGTGTGACTATCTGTGCTTGCGTATCGTGTCTGTCTGTCTGTCTGTCTGTATGTCTGCGTGTATGTCTGTGTGCATGTGTGTGTGTCTTTGTGTGTGTGTGTGTGTGTGCGCCCGCAGGCTGCGTGTGTACCCGTCATGCTCAGCAATGGGTGGGAACTGCCCTTCTCTGATGTCATCGACTGGCGTACAGCTGCAGTCATTGGAGATGAGAGACTTCTTCTGCAGGTATGTCTGCCATCTTCATGCTACTGTAACCAGCTTAGCTAAGCTTCTCAGCTAACAGTTTTAGGTTGTAAGATCGTTTCCCTGTTGTTTCCTGTTTCAGTCAGGTAGCAAAAGTGCTATAATGTAAAACGGCAAATACATTTTAACCTCACGGTACGGGAAGCATTCATATTAAATAATCATGCATAAATTAAACGGTTCTAATGTCACATGCAAATTTTCCAGGCACAGGCTTGTAACTTTCCCTGACAGTCAAAAGACCTCCAGAGACTTCAGCGCAGAGAGAAAAAGCGTGTAGCTTTGTAATTGAAATGGGACCTCTTGTCCTCACCTATTAACAGCCTGAGGCAGAGCGAAACTCTGGGGTCAGAACGGCGACAGATTTTGCCAGAATGCAGGAGCTCATTTCTATACTTAATATGGTCTCTGCCCCCTGTGGCACTGACTGGCTTAACAAAAGGCAAGACGAATCGTCTGGTGAAATATTTAATGGAAATGTGCCTCACGGGCCGGTTGTTGTTTACCGTGATTAGAGATTTTAATGAATGCATACACCTGTTGTGACTTATTTGTCCTCTCTGCTGGTCGTGTAAATACCGGAGCAGTGCTGTGGGAAGACTGAGCAAAGACTGCTTGATTCTGTAATGATGTTGCCATCTGTCTGACTGTCAGTCGCTTGGCAACCACTTATCAATGCCCTACAGCCACACAAAGCACCTTTGCAAATACATTATCTAAACAGTTCTTGACATCGTCACATAGCAACACATACAGTACACACTAAACAGGGCCTATACACTTTAAATGTAAAGTCTCATTTCAATGTGTCTAGTATTTAAACTACATAAGGTCTAGACTGAGGTAAGACTTTATTTGTATTTACAGCACGTCAACTACAAGTCGTTTTCTGTGGTAGTTAGTCGCATGTAAAGATGATGTGGTTGGTCCAGGTTGTCTACATGTTAACTAGCTGTCATTAATTCTCATTAGAGTATTAGTAGACTGTTAGTTCTAAGGTGAAAGTTGTTAAGTTACTTTTAGTTAATTGTAGAATGTCTAACATGGATTTTAAGAATAAAGGGATGGTGCAATAAGAACAAGAATTACTGATGATGTTGACAGATTAAATAATAAAATAGTTTTTTTCTCCTCAAAAACAATTTATTCACCCTTTTTCCAAACCCACATGCTGTTATTTTATCCGTTTATTGTGTAAAAAGAAAAACAGTTTATTGTTTTGAATGATATTAGTGTGAGTACAGATGTATGTGAATGTGCTGTCGTTTTTTGTGTGAAGTGTTCATAAAAACTTGCACTTAAACCGTAATATTCCTCATAACAGTAAACAGCTGAGCTTTCTGCATGAAAAGAGAAATATGCCTGTTATTTTAACTCCAGCTTCAGACTGGAAAGACATGTCAGGCAGATAATGTAATATCTCACTGCTGTCTCCTCACAGATTCCATCTACAGTGCGTTCCATCCATCAAGATCGGATTCTGTCTCTCCGACAGCAGACACAGTTCCTGTGGGAAGCGTACTTCTCCTCTGTGGAGAAAATAGTGCTCACTACACTGGAGGTAAGCAGATTCCTGATCAACTGAACGCCTCTCGATGCGGTTAGGGTGTGACTGCTGTTCCAAATGAATCTGGGTCTTAATTCGTCCCAAAATAAAAAAATTAAATTAAATCTTGCATAACATTTTAGGAGCATTACATTTTTT
>JBAJNP010007370.1:3571-22771 GCA_036877545.1 Yasuhikotakia modesta | reverse complement strand
TCTCCGAAGACACATTTATAATAGATTATATCCAACTCGAAGTGAATTTTGTTGCAGCGCCATCTTGTGACATGACAGAGATAATGCCGCAAAATACGACCAGTCCAGACCAGTAACGCTTCCCAGTTTAACTGTGGGCCATTTAATAATCATCTATATTGTACTGAGTATTTCTTGTCTGTGTATTTTGACTTGTTCTTGACTGGACTGTGTATTTACTTTATTTTCTTGACTATCAACTGCTCTAAAATATTTAAACAGCTAAGAAACAATTGCTTAAAACAGTATTGACCAGTTTTCCAGCCTGAATATTATGGTATAACATTGTGGTTATGTGGGTTATGCAAAGCCTTATGGGAAATAATGTATCATTTGATATTTAGTCAATGTGGTTAGGATTACAAAGTAAACGTCCAATCAAGTCTCAACCAGCCGATTTATGGTAAAAAAAAAATAACATGAACCAAATACTCAAGGCATTAGAAAGATAACAGTACAACTTTTGTGTGTTATATATTTAAAGAGTTTATTATACGACACGATAAACGCGTTCGTGATAGATTGCTTTGGTCTAGCGCAGAAAGCGGATCGATACTAAAGGTAGATTGCTTTAGTCTGAGCGCGGGCCAGCGTCTGTTCCCGACGGCTGGCGCTGTTAACAGCAGGTTAACTTGGTCTAAAAAACACAATAATGGCTCAGCCTCCTCCAAAACCCTGGGAACGACGAATCCCGGGAACCATAACTGCACCACTGAACTATCGGTGTGTAAAACCTCGTTTTACTCTCGCCCGTGCGTCGCCAGTATGCTAACCGACATGTTAGCCGTCGCAGTTACACAAATGGCGGCGTTTGGTTTAATGTACATAAGGTTTGACTGATTGTGATGGTCTGTTAGTTCTCTTGTTTGTGTCTAGTGTTGTAGTGTTGTAGTGTTGCTGTTATGTGAACTAGTTCGCGTTACTGCTAATGTTTGCGTGTAAGTGTCAAAGTTCGACGTCATTCTCTTACGTCATCACCCAATGACCTTTTTCACTTTAACTCTTATTGCATAATTGACAAATGCATAATGCATTATTTCATCATGTTATTTATATGTCGTGTGTGTATTCATGTGTCTAGGTCTGACTTCGGATCAGCAGCACTCAGTGGACCTTCAGCATCGGGTCCTCCGGTTCTGACACGGGTGGCACCTCCTGTTCCTCCCAGACCCGTTCAACAGACGTACCGCCCCACTTACAGCTCATTTCACTCCTCATACAGCCCTTATGGAAGCTCCATCTACGGGGGCTACAACCCCTATAGCTACAGCGGTTATGGAGTTGGAGGTGGTCTGGGTTATAACCGTTACCAAATGGACAACGTCCCACCCAGCAGGTTCGTCCAGCAGGCAGAGGAGAGCAGCCGGGGAGCGTTTCAATCCATAGAGAGCATCGTTCATGCTTTCTCATCAGTCAGCATGATGATGGACGCCACGTTCTCGGCGGTCTATAACAGCTTCCGTGCTGTTCTAGATGTGGCCAATCACTTCTCACGTCTGCGCATACATTTCACAAAGGTTCTGTCTGCATTCGCCCTGGTAAGGACTATTAGGTACCTGTACCTCAGGCTGCAAAGGCTGCTGGGATTGCGTCAGGACTCGGAGGCGGATGACCTGTGGGCCGACAGCGCTGCGTCATCCGTGGTGACGGCTTCAGGAACCAGAGGAGCTGGGATAGATGATCCGAGTGGGAATTCTGGCAAATCATGGCCCATTTTCCTGTTTTTTGCTGTTGTTCTCGGGGGTCCGTATTTGATCTGGAAGCTTTTGAGGTCTGCCGAGGGTTCTGAGGAAAACGGTGAGACATTATCCAGTAATGTACTGGTCAGTTTATTCAGTTATTTTCTCTCAGCCACCTTTTTTCTTTCTTTTAAATCTGATAATAAAATCTTACATCCATTTACCAACTATTCACCTGACATGGAGTCCAATTAATAAAACAATCCCTTTATCATTAATAAGAAACAAGAACAAATCTTCCTGTATATTTAAAAAATGCACATAAACTGAATTTGTTTGTATCATCATATATTGTTTCATGTATAGCTGTATCTGTACTTTTGTGATTGATGGGGTACTAAAGTTTGTGTGTGTGTCTGTGTGTTGCAGCCACCAGCTGGGCAAGCGGTGAAAATGACCATGTGGTCGCAAGAGCTGAGTATGATTTCACAGCCGCGTCTGAGGAGGAGATCTCACTGCAGGCCGGAGACATGCTTAAACTGGCCCCTAAAGGTGAACAACAACATCCACCATCAGTAATATACAGGCAGAACTGCAGATAATTGGGGTTAAACAGTGTAAACACATGGTTTGTAAATCAGAGTTCATTTAGTTGATAAGTTAAAACACTGTGTGTATTGTGTCGCAAATCCATTCTCAGTGGTAATGTTTTATAACCGGTTAATGTCTTGTTATTCTTAAAACACTTTGTTACATTTTGTCCTTTAAATTGACAACACAGATGTACAGCTTGTAAATGTAACTGTCTTGTTTGTAGAACAACAGCCCAGGGTACGTGGCTGGCTGCTGGCCAGTGTGGACGGACAGACCACCGGATTGGTCCCTGCCAACTACGTCAAAGTGTTGGGCAGGAGGAAAGGTCGAAAGCAAACAGAACTGGAGAGGCTGGCACAGACCCAGCAGGCTGCCCAGAACTTTCCGGTACCCCAAACAAATACAGCCTCTAATCAGAGCGCATCAAACCCAGAGGAACTGTTGGAATCCGTGTATGGGGAAACAACATCCACAGATTACAGCAATAACAACACAGTCATAACTTCAGAGAAAATAGACTTATAAATGACCTGTGTGCGCGTGTGTGTGTATGTGTGTGCGTGCGTGTGTCCAAAAGCTAAAAAATTGAGGCCTCAATAACCAATAGAATGTATCGACTGTAATTCATAGCTGCACAGCAGATGTTGATTCAACAATTTCTTATAGACTGTTAGAACGTTAGAAAACATTTCTGTTTTTGTTATGAATGTGTTAATAATAAACCTATGAATTGTTGTCTTAGTTGATGCATTCATTAATTTATTCAGATTAATTAGCATAATAGGTTTCAATCCTTTAAACATGTTCACATCATATTTAGAGGTATAAAATATGTTGCTGTTCTTGTATGCAGTTATTAGATTGACTGAATCTACTCACAGATCAGATTTGTAATATAATGATTTTATGAGTTTATGTTTCTGTATGTTTCTGTAATGTGAATATTGTTTTTTGGTGGGGGGGGTTTGCATCATACACAAAGTTTGTGTCTTTTTTCTGTGTTTTCACGTGTTCATGTTTGACCATGTACAATTTTGTAAATATAAGCAATGAATTTGACAATAAATAATTAAATATACATCTTTCAGCAAAGATTTTATGCATGTATTAAACTCCTTATATCGTCCACTAGGGGGCGCCGCTGGATTTATATTCAGGTGTCGCTGCGCTTAGCGAATGTGAGACGCGTAAAAATGAAGAAGTGGAAAATGTAGATCATGCGTTTGAGGTTCGCAGGCGCAAAACATCCCTTGTGAATGTGCATAACAGCCCAGCGAAAAGAGGAAATGATCTCTGATCGGTTATTAAGTTGGACATTAGAGGAAGTCGGTGAATGGCAGCCGGTTCCGCTGTGAGAAATATGTGCGACTTCTAAACACGTGCATTACATTACATTACATTATATTATATTACATTACATTATATTACATTACATTACATTACATTACATTACATTTCATTACATTACATTTCATTGCATTGCATTGCATTGCATTACATTACATTACATTGCATTACATTATATTACATTATATTATATTACATTGCATTACATTTCATTACATTACATTATATTACATTACATTACATTACATTACATTACATTATATTACATTACATTACATTACATTACATTGCATTACATTACATTACATTATATTACATTACATTACATTACATTACATTATATTACATTACATTACATTACATTGCATTACATTACATTACATTATATTATATTACATTACATTACATTTCCTTTTCTTTTGCATGTATTTAAATGTTTCTCAGGCGACACGTTTAAAAGTTGCTCTGTGAAACGAAACCGAATTTGAGGACATTAGTCAATGATTTGATAGATGGTTTAGTTATGAATGACTGTTATGTTAAGAAAAGCTGACAGGGTGGCGATGCTTAAAGTCTACAGACACAGACAACCGCAGCGATGCTTTGCAAGCACATCATGCGCTCCGGTGCCCAAATGAGACCCGTCTGACGTCATACGAGCAAAGCGCAACTGCTGCGTCATGTGTGCTGCGTCAGATTTTATTCTTCCTAAAAACTAGCAATAAAAGTCCGACGGTGAGTGTGAACAACTCGTGGTTGTGTAGAAATTTTTATCTGGGAGGTGTAAGTGTGTGTTGAAGAAGAGGAAGATTGTGTGTGTGGTGTGTGAGTTTTGACAGCATGGTGCGGTTTTCCAACCCACTGCATGCATGAGGTGCAACAGACCCCCTGCTTAAAACCTCACCAAGGGCAGAAATGCACACACTGAGAGAGAGAGAGAGAGAGAGAGAGAGAGATTGGGCTGTTGTCTGTGTTTTGGTGACATGTTTCTTCACAGGCGTATTTGTCTACTAAACAAAAGTGAATGAAAACACCTAGAGCCTTTCACTCAGTTATATAATGTTATATTATATATATAACCTTATATAACTTTGACATCTTATGTCACTGGTTATGGAAACTGACCTCATATAATTGTGTAATTGTGTTCTTCTGTAATTTGGCTCTTACTCTGAGAACACAGACGTCCTTTATATTGTGGATTTAATCAGTGTTCTAGATCTTACAGGATCTTTCTCCTTTCATTGCTCTCTCTCTCTCTCTCTCTCTCTCTCTCTCTCTCTCTCTNGCTCTCTCTCTCTCTCTCTCTCTCTCTCTCTCTCTCTTTCTCTTTCTACCTTCTCATTTTCTTCAGGAATTCTATCAGCTTTATTTTCCGGTGTGAAAGTAAAACAAACTTTCACTCTTACCTTCTAGTGCGATTCTTTCTGAATTCATTTCGAGGGAACCCTGTAGTGCTCCACACAGCATCTGAACTTCACGTGTGTCGTTTTAGGCACAGTTTGTTCCATTAATAGAGCATTCATCACTGGTTTTCTGGATATGTTGCATGGCAAGCTTTGAGATTGACCAAATCCACACAAAATAACAAAATGTTATCACTGAATGTTCTAGAAACATTCAAAAGGTGTAAAGCTTGCTGCGTCATTCATTATTTAATTCTGTAATGTTTTCAAAATGTTCCACTGACAACTTAAGGATAACGTTTTTAACTTGATATGTTTTTTTATTGGGCGGACGTCAGGCATGTGATCAGATCTTGTGTTCAGATCTTGTGTTCAGATCTTGTGCTGTTTATGAAAGACATTTGAATTACTTCATAATGACCTACTTACCCAGAGAAACATCTCATAGCTCATGAGACCTAATGGAGTTTAAAAAATTTTATTTGATAGTTTTTATCTCAGGTGCACAATGAAGCATTAACCAAGAAAATAAATTACAATAGCAGTAGAACAAACTAACCATTTCATAAACATGAAAGATTTTATTATAAGATTGATGTGGAGAGCAAAGCTAATGTCCTGCATGAGTCTGATGAAGATTAAATCAGATCCATATGAAAATCGGTGACATAATACAGGTATCACAGGTATCGTGTCTGTTAAGATCTCCTCTGAAACTCTTGTGCAGATTTATTAGTGAAAACATTACCTCAGGAAAATCTATCAGAGTTAGTTTATAATGTTTATAATGTCAAGAGTTTTCTGTCCTGGTTTTGTTTTAGGTTCTAGTTTAGCTGAGAAACACACGCTTTTCAGAATGCAAGCCAGAGAACGTACGACCTTTAGAAACCTTTATTTAACTCATTGAGTTATCTTGGTACATCTTTGATGACAGAGATAACGCTCAACTGATCTGGCCTGTTGTCTGTGATGGAGTCCCGACTCTACGTTCCCAAACAGACACACTGTGTGTCTACGTTCACAAAATCGCTCACAGATTTTCATGATGCAGTAGTTTTTTTAAAATCTGATCTCTTTCTGATTGGGACAAGAGATCTTTCTCTGTATAATGCTATATGGTGATGATGTTGTCATGGCAACACTGACAGTAAGATAAAGCCCTTATGCAGAGGCGATGCATTATTAACCAGTGATAATGAGTGAAAGGTGTGTCAGAAAGTGTAGAACCTGTTGTGAAGAGGGACTCTGTTGGACTCTGTCGTGGTAATCTGATCCAGCGTTGTGTGTGTGTGTGTGTGTGTGTGCATAAAAACAGACAGCAGCTCACTGTAACTGACTGTTGTCAGTCAGAAACAGACCTCTTTATAGACACACTTCAAACCTCAAGACCAGAACATTCTCTAAACATTTTAACATGTAAAATAAATATGAAATATAGATTTTTTTCTTTCTTAAGACACAGATTTCAGAGACTGCACTGGACAGCACAGATGATACGTTTGACACGCCACAAACACTCTTAACAGGTCATGAAACCTAATATTGTGTGTTTAATGTCAATTAAAAAGACACGCCTCATGGGGACACAGAGCTAGTCTCAAAGGGAACAGAAGACTCTGTCTTCTGCTCCGAGTATCTGTTTAAAGAGTATCTGCTATTGTGTTGCTCTCAGATGCGTGTAAATGACACATAACCATTTATCACACAGACCAGGACAAAAAGACTGACACTTGTGATAAAAATGCACTGGAACAATGCGGCACTATTTAAAACCATCATCATCAGAGAGAGAAAACATATGGTTTGACAAAAGAGATGCTGTGTTCAGTAAATACACTAAGTGTCTCTCGTTCTGTTTCCGTGGTTCTGTGTCCCCTGGTGATGATAACACTTACCATCGCTATGGTTACAGGCCACGCCAGAGCGTTTATCGTTCTACTGTACTGAGCAAATGTACACAAGAAGACTATCCTTATATCTTACAAACACGGAAGAGAGCTGCGCTGGATTATCATGTTAGTTAAAGCTAGTTAAAACTGAGGTATTGTCTGTGTTAGGTGGTCAGTGTTGGTTTAGATATAAGAGCTGTACACGTGTACTTATGAACTCTTTCCTCAGAGATTCAGACACAGGTGAACATTTTAAAAGTTAAATTTTACCTGTTGTTCTAGAAACAGTAGCAGCTCTCTGCATGTTTGCTGTTGACCCTCTTTTTCCTTTCTTTCCCATTCCAGGAAACATCTTAGTTATATTCTTCGAAGGGCTTATCAGTAAAGAGATAATAGCTGTGTTTCTGTCTCATATAGTTCTGTGTTCGTATTTTTTAACTATGAGATTAAAAGCATCAACATTTAAGTTCAATAATTGATTTCACTATGATTGCAATGTCCTTACATAGTAAATATAAAGATATCAAGGATATATTTTCACAGAATGTTCTTTACACAATGTAGAAAACACTGTAAATCACTACAGAATGACACACAGAAAGGGTCACATTTGTTCAGCATTTTGCCATGTGGTCTGTGATAACTGCACAGACTGTTTGTACCAGAAAGATTAGAGATTAGAGCTGTGGTCATTCTGACAGCAGTTCACCTAATCATGCTAACAGGACCGTCAGGTCATCATTCTAACGCTGCTGAGCTTGAAACAGCGAAACGTCTGGAGAAAAAGAAAGGAAGGATGAATGAATGTGTGTTGAAGGAGTGTGTGGTTCTGGTATTCACAGGTACGTTGTCACCTTGTGGGACATTTATGAGGTTTTTGTTGACATTTTTGTTTCCTCCAAAATGCTTATGCACACTTTTAAACGTTTACATTTGTTCTTAAAGAAATACATTTTTAAAAAAAGCTTTATTAAAAAAAAGAAAGGTTGTATATAACAAAGTTGTACAAAGGTAGAGTTATTAATTTCTGCTTCTCCTCCTCGCAACCTTTTTTTTACCCTTCTGTAATTTAAACTGGTTAGGACTGATCTAATCACATCTAATCCAGTGACCCGGCCGCATGCAGAACCACTGCTATAATCTGTTCACTCTTTGCATAACTATGAGACCAGGGTTTACACCACCATGGCTGGCATGCAAATGAGAGGTCTCTAGTAATGATTGACTGCTTAGTAGTCTGTTCTAGAATGACCTAAAACTAACCTGAATCCAGTTTATAATAATGACTCCAAACATCAAGCTTTGGTTCTGTTGGATCGTTTTGGATTAAAGCTACATGGCTAAATGTAAATTTGTGGTTTGCTGTCTGTATGAGGTGGACTTGAGATTACTAAGAGAAGTTTGGGTGGAACAGGAATGATAACTCTGTATATTTTTGTGTTATATTAACACGCTACACCCAAACTTCTGTGACCAGTTCCTACCGTCTTCATTTTACTCAGCTTCACACAAAGCCTTTCTGTCCATATCTGATGACATCATACTTCAGGAAACCTGAGCTCTTCAGAGCAACGTCTTCATATTGTCCCTGCCGTTGACCTGACCCACTTGATAAAGTTAAAACAAACTCATTTAACTCACTTCTTGCATTAAATATTGTGACCCACCTGAAGGTCTGTCTTCATAGGTCTGTTTAGTCAGCTTGGCAAATGGACTCCAGTAGCAAATGTTTGTGAATTTCAACCCCTGCTGGTCTGGTTTGTGTTCAGACTGTGACAGCACTGAACAAACATGCAACAAAACTCATTCATCCAACGTGACAATGAAACAATACGGTGGAAACACCCACTATAGCAAAACACCCACAAACAAACTCATCCTAACTTGTCATCTGTCTTTCTAAGGACACGTGCAAATGCCTCTTTACCCCACTGGTGTAGTGAAGACCGCATACAGTAAACGCATGGGAACCGCTTTCACCCCGCCCTGGTGTTTTACATGCAACTGGGAGGAGCTGATGCACACCGGGGCAGATCCAGAGACGCAACAGGATGTGAAGGAAGGACGTCCTGGCAACAGCTGGCATCGAAAGGTAACGATTGCTTTTCACTTTAAAGGGCAAAACACACATTTTAGCATTTAGGAGGACTGGGTATCCACGCGTTTAAACTGGACGCCGCGCGCGCGTAACGCGAGACGGACGCTCCGTCTCCGCGCTGCGCTCGGGCGAGTTTGACTTATGCGCCAAACCAGTCCGGCGACACTGGTTTATATTTGCGTGTGAGCGGGTTCGGTGCCGGATGAAATGAGAGGTTTGGGGTGTGTAATGAGCTTTTTTAAAGAGGCACAGCTCTTTAAATGTCAGTAATGTCAGTCAATGTCTTTCAGAGACATTGCATTGTTCAGATAGTCTAATGTCTCAATTGTTTTTTATTGAAAACGTCTTGTATTCATTTCAGTGTGTCGTGCAATATACAAACACACACGAACATGTTTATTTGACCTTTTACTGGATATTTTGTCAACATTCATTGATATTATCATAACATAAGTGTGTGTTTCCAGGGGTTTTGGATGGAAATGAACTTTGTTGTCAGGTAGACCTGTGTGATCATGTCTGTGTGAATGGGATACAGTTAGTTTGTTATATATCAAAACTCTGTGTGTGTTGATTTAATGCCCTTAGCTGTGATGCTTTCATGTTCCTGTGAAACTTTAAAGTGTTATCCGATGTTTTTTCAGGTTTTTATGGTATACATTGTTTTGCATGAGCTTTGCATTGTTCGTTTTGCATACAGTCAGGAGTAAAAATGAATCAAGGTTTCAGGCTTCAGGAAAGTTCACGGAAAAAGTGTCAAATGTCAATTGTGCGACAAATTCACAAATCCTTTCCTCTTAAAAATGCATTTCTGTCTCCATGTTTCTGCTTCTATAAAGTACAACTGCTGGTTCTGCTGTGGTGACAGTAATGTATGAGAGCGCACGTTTACTCCAGTACATCAGTGATGTTTTCATACTTGTATTTAACTTGTGCCTGAAGAGCTAAACTTTAGCCCAACTTCTAGGAATGTTTCTAACTAAATAATATTTACCAAGTCAAACTACAAACTAATTCTGGAATATCCCAGTGAAGCTGTAAGGCTTTTAAAAGCCAGATAGTATTTTTTTAAGTGCAGGTGGATAAAAATGATGCAAATATTCTGGCTAAAGCGAGTCTTACAGATTTATTAAGTTAGCAATGATAAATGATCAAGTCTATTCCTCAGAATACCAGAGAAAGAGATTTGATGTTGTTGTTCAAGTCACAAACTGTTGTGACTTAAAAAAAAATGAAGTGACTATTAAAGTCACTTCATTTACAGTGACTTTAATAGCTTTCTCACCAGTGTTTTTGTGAAGTAACTGATTGTTTAAGACTGAGGCTCTTTCCTGCATGTTTTCACGGGTGTGTAGAATGTCAGCTTCATTAAACAGGGAGTCACAAACCGTCAGGGAATGTTCAGTCATTAAACCTGACCTGAGGTCAGCGCAGCCCTGATTTTAGGCCTATTAGACTGGGGCAGTACAAGTAGATTTTGACTTGTTTTTAGACAGCCATCAAATCAAGCATTTGTCTTTAAAATGTTTAATGACTTTTAACTTCAATGTTTGTGGTATTCAAACACTTCAAATTGTTTAGGACTAAGTTTATATTTGCTAATGCAAGCGTTCTTATTTCTGTAGTTTTGCTCAAGAAATGACTTGGTCTCGTGAGAACGAACAGGCGAGCAGGAAAACTAGCTAGCGTACGGTGTGACGTTTTTCACACATCTGTGCAAATTCGCTTTGAGGCACAATCGGTACATATTTTCATAATGACTAAAGGAATTCTCTGAAATGTATGGTTTAAGCCCAGAGGTGTTAACTTAACTCGGTTAACCTGTTTAAACATAAAATGGAAATGGACAAAAAATGGACAAAACTTCTTTCTGTCTCAACCTTTCACACACAGTAAGACAGTCTTATTTTATGAGGAGAATTATCCTCAATGAAAAGCAGCTCATCCTATTCCAGGAATCGCAACGGCTGCGGTCTGGATCAGACCTTATATAAAGGGACTTTAAAAGTTAAAGGACGAAGATGATTGGCTAATATTGAGTGGCTTTGTTTAAATTGACAATAGAAAGATTAAGATGTTTTCCCATAAGTAACTTAAATTCACTTGTGCTCTTTCACGTATTGTAATGTAATTGATGGAGGTCTTATTTGATTGGCTGTGGCCCTGTCAGTGTATGGGGACCTGTCATTTGTCACAATATTTCCTGGTATGTTTTTTTAAAGCATTTTCACCCAAAGTGTTTAGCCTCAAACATTATTATTATCTGAAAACAATCATTCGTCATACGTACTGATATGTACTGCTTATGGTGTCTTACTCATCAGTTAGACCAGCTGTAGTTGCCGTGTCTGAAAGTGTGACAGATAAAGTTTACCGCTGTTCACTGTTGGTGGAGGCGTGGTTTCAGAAAGCTAGTGTTTCTCTTGGTTGTCCCTCTGAAATTGTCTTCTGTAACAGTTGAGAGTCACTTTATGTAAATAAACTGGACTTTGTTCTTTCTGACCAACTTCATTTCAGTAGTTTTATCCGGGTGACTGTGTCGGTGCTTGTTGTTCCAATGGAAATGTGTTTGTGTTTCGAAATTCCAAACACATTCATACATTCTTGAAACGTGTAGAAACAATAGGATAGAAGAACAATGTTTATTTAAAGTGTCTCAGCCTGACAATACGTGTTAAACATATGCAAATAAACCTGATTATTTACATGCAACACTTGTTTTGACGCTACAGTAGATAATGTTGTTAGTATTGAAAACTGAAGTGGAGCCACACCCGTCAAAAACTTTGTTCCTGGAAAGCTTTGCTAATATAAATACTTGATAACTGAAGAACCCACAGAAATGTGTTTAGTCTAGTTAATATCCCATATTCTTTGTACTGGTTCAGTTATGATCAGAGATCAGTTATGGGTTAATCTGGTGTGAACAGGCAGGAATTACTGTAGCTGCATGTTCTGAAGTTCAGGCCGGCAAACCTGTTGTGCTGCTTTCTCATGTGGAAATCTTCATGTTCTTCTCAGTGGGTTTTCTGCGTCCGTGACTCGCTCTACCTGCCTCAGGATGGGCTAAAATCTGTCACAACTGAGCACTGCACACCTGGACCCCCACAGTCTCTTCTGTGCACAGGTAAACCCTCACAGACACACACTGTAGCCTAAAGTCATTCTGTTTTAGGTAAAAGCAATTAATAGACTGGTTAAAGAATTAGTTGAGTGGATAAAGAATTAGTCGACTCACTGACAGATGTGTTTTTTTTCTGACTGATGTGTTTTGAGGCAAGACTACATTTGTGCTGTGAAATGAGTTTTCCATTGAGGAAAGACAGACAGACAGACAGACAGACAGACAGACAGACAGACAGGCTCCATTAAGAAGTGTTAACTGTTTTTTTATTAGAGCGCTGGCCACAGTTAAACATTAAAGAGGATTGTTTGGTTTAATTTTAGCTTGACTAAAGTTAAAACAGTGAGATGATCTGACACTCGCGTAGCGAGGTCTCTGTCGGAAGATGTGTGACAGAATTATTTACATGCTGCACTCAAGCATGTAGTTGCAAATACCTTCTTTGAAAACCAAAGACGCAGCGTGTCGCAGCTGTTTTTCAATTAAAATGGAAACCTATTAAAACTGTTTTAACAAGGAGACGCTAAAATAATTGCTTAATAATATTATGTCTGTCCTAAACATCTTGCATTCTGTATCAGTTTTGGCTGTACTCTTTTGTCAGTAAGGCTACAGTGTTTTTCATTCCCGGTGTCTAATCTAATCCTTCTTTAAAAGTGACAGAAGAACATCAACCTTCACAGAGACCAAATCTTCTTCAGTTTAGTGAGACAAACAGAGCAAACATAGAGCTGCCATTACTGTCTTTGTGGCTTGAGACACTACTGGTTAAAAATAAAGATTCTGACACCTCAGAGTAAACCGAGAACATCAGGCAACTAGGGTGAGAGTTTTGTGCAGGTAACATTGTTAACATAATACTGAAGAGAGAGAGCAAATGAAAGCAGAGATATATAAACAAGACAGGAGTTGCTAGCTAACTAAGTCTCATTACATGGGCAACCTGAACAAGCCTGAAATGTTTCTGATATAATCCTTTCTGTTTTTCTTCTGTCTGTTTAGGCGGAGAGTCTCGGCACCATGCAGGGGCCTCGGAGGAAAGTGAAGGTCATGGTGATGATGACCATGGTGTTTATCTTCATCGTGGTCCAGGTGTCTCGTAACACTGGGAAGGGTGATGGCAACAAGAAGCTGCTGGTTCCCTCAAAACGTTTCTGGGCCAAAGATGTTCCAAGTGATGCCTACTGGAACCGCCAGCAGCAGCGGTTGAACTACTTCAACAACCACAATCTTGAAAACATCAACATTACCGTTGAGGAACTTCCAGACTGGCTAAACAGAACCGTAGGTCAGGACTCTTGTGAGCCAGATCTCTCGATGATCACGCAAGTTAAGGATTATAGTTCTCTTCCGGATCGCTTCAAGGACTTCTTACTGTACATGCGGTGCAGGACGTACCCCATCGTGGTGGACCAGCCAGACATATGCAAACACCAACCGTTCCTGCTCCTGGCAATTAAATCCTTAGTCCCCCATTTTGATCGACGTCAGGCAATCCGTGAGTCTTGGGGCAAAGCTGGTCTTGTGGCCAACAGGTCGGTTGTTACGGTGTTTCTTCTTGGAAATGCAGCCGTGGAGGACCATTTTCCTGATCTTTCCCAGATGCTCCACCACGAAAACTCCATACATGGAGATATTCTTCAGTGGGACTACAGGGACACCTTCTTCAACCTCACCATCAAGGAGGTGCTTTTCCTTGAATGGCTGACCACTCGCTGTTCTGGAGCTAACTACGTCTTCAAGGGCGACGATGACGTTTTTGTGAACACCAATCGCATTATAGAATTCCTCGGCAATTTGTCCGATGTCAGAGCCAAAGAACTGTTCATAGGGGATGTGATTACCAATGCTGGACCACACAGAGACAAGAAGGTCAAGTATTACATCCCAGAAAGCGTTTTTACCGGAATGTACCCTGCGTACGCCGGTGGGGGCGGATACCTGTTCTCTGGACAGCTGGCCAGCAAACTTCTTAACGCCTCCAGACAGGTTCCTCTCTACCCCATTGATGATGTCTACACAGGGATGTGTCTTATGAAACTGGGCCTTGCTCCTGAAAAGCACAAAGGCTTTAGAACTTTTGATATTGAGGAGAAGTACCACAACAATGCATGTGTCTACGACAGCCTGATGCTGGTCCACCCGCGGAGTCCACAACACATGATCAAAATCTGGACCTGGCTGAACGACCCGGACCTGAACTGTCAGTAAACCCTCAGCGTTGGTCCTAAAGGCGTTGGCAGCTGTAATGTTTTAGCATTGTTTAATTGTCCTGAAGTTCATGCAGAAGATGCGTTTTCAGGAGAAGTTAAGGTTTATTTAAATATGGATGTATGTATCTCAAATGCGTGTCAAAGCGGTTGCACACATGCAGTAGTATTGCGATGGCAGCTGATGTTGATAATGTTACAAGTATTTCAACAGTGCTCTGTTGATAACACTGGTCGATAGGTCAAAAATGCTGGAGAACATGAGAATATATATGTTCAGCGGGTCTGAACGTGACACAGTGTCAGTACACGCCCAGTTGCAGGTCCTGATTCTGTTATTGTAATAATTTAGCAAGATTATATATATTTTTTAATAGTCAGGCTTCTAAATCCTATAATTTCCAGCGTTATGTAGACAAATATTAATGTTGAGAGTAAATAATGAAAGGTTGTGGATTGCTTTACTTTGTTTAGTCTTACTGACTGAATGTAAGTGACTTTCTGCTCTCAACGTGGATTTTCCAGCCGTGGTTTAAGTCTGTCTCTGTTTTGATCATTGTGTTGTCAGTCTTTCCCTCATGTTAGTTCTCAGTGTGTTACAGTGACCCCTGCTGGTTTAATGTTTGCTATTCACCATCATTAACTGTGAGTTTAATAAGTGACTTAGTCATTATAGTTAGACCCACTTTAAACTTTGTTTGTCATCCACATCATTTTATATGTTTGTCTTAAACCTCATTTATTGTTTCCTGAAGAAGACAATTAGATTTAGTAGCTTTGAATTTTTATAGCTGGAGGGATGAGGGTTTTAAGTATGTTTGTTTTTTATAGTTTATCTACTGATTGTAAAGTAAGACACCATTTACTTGATGTCGGGTTTGGTAAGAGACACAAAGTGTTTACATGCATTCAGAAATAGTACAAATGTCGTATATTTATGAATATTTTGTGACAGCCGATTACAAAGGCAAATGTTTTATACACTGGTATCGGTTGAAATGCACACCTCTGAGTTCATCATATCAAAAGACCCAGTTTAGTTATTTGGTACCGCCTCATCATATTTCATATGTCCATCATACCATATATGTGAATGTTAACATTATTTAAAGTTCATTTGTGTGTGTTAATGTGTATTTATGTGTATACAGGTTTGTGATTGTGGTGTGTGTGAGGAATAATTGTAATACAGTTTCAGGAACTGTAGCTGTGACTGTCATTGTGTCTTTAAGATAAATGATCTGTTTGTTAAGTTAATTGTTAATACTTAAGTTAGATCTATGCATAAAATCCTTAATATTTACTGAACGTTTCAATAACGTTCAGGTACTTTCCCAAAATGATTTGTAATTAGGTGAGTTTCCTGAAATCATGAGACCAAAAATCTGAGGCTTGTTTTAATATCAGAAATGTATTCGCTGTCCTGTTTCTTTGTCTGTTGCAATTCGTCTTGCCAACAATCATTCTGTCATCTGTAGAAGCATCACTACCAAAATGTGCCTGTTAGTAATCTGACTTTTAAACACAAGTGAATGATCACAAGTGTTTGTTCATTCTCATGTTGGCTTTTTCGATTTTATTCTTCTAATAAATGGAATAAACTGATGTTTTTACAAACGTCTCCACTGTCTTTACTTAAGTCTGAAGTCATAATAGTCAAATCAGGAGTTTTGCTCTGATTTTTACTTTAAGTAAATAATTATGTATATATGTTTACATAGAGTGAGTAGTGAAGAGAAAGACGTGGTGTTGTTGTTGTTTAAACAGCAGGGGGCGTCTCAGTGCTTTGGCAGCAGTTTGTCCTCTATGTCATTTTCTCTTTTTTACTGTTGTGTTTTATCACGACTGTTCTAAGGACCTTCTGTTCCAACATGCGGCATCATTTTTCATCTAACACCCCCATGTTTAATTATAGAGCACCACAAACCATCAGTGACTCACTGAGAGATCTGGGGCAGTTTGGAAGTCCCCTATACCAGGAAGAGCACTAAGTAGTGTTCACACCTAACGCTGTGCCTGATTTGTGTCATTTCCTATCTGCTGGGAAACAATATATACGTTCAAACGTTTGTGGTATCTTTGGTAAGAAAATGTCTGCAAAAAACCACTATAAATGTCTGCTGTGCACATTCTAGTTATATAAATATATGTATTTATTTTCAAACTGTGTTTTGTAGCTGAGAATCTGTGTGTTAAAATACACTTGTTGCACCAGTCAGTGTATTGCCAACAGTTTTTCTGTTCTCCTCAGGACATGAATTCAGAGGCCAGGTGAGGGGTTGCCATAGAGACCATCTCTCCCGGGATGGATGGATGGATGCTCTGAGGTTGAGTTCAGACCGGGAGACGCGTGTTGGTGAGAGATTTCGTCTCAAAGTTCAGATGATGGCTTAATCTGGTCTCGGCAGTGAGGTGGTTTAGAAGGAATTTATGGAGTAAGACAAGCGTGTTGTACAATCGTTTTTCACAGCCTTGGGGAATAAATGAATGTTTGTGTTTGCAGAAGGATATTGGTGTTTGTGTAACTGAATGACAGAGGTGACGTGTCTGAGCATGTAGTGTGTAGAACAACACCTTCACTTTCCTGCACACAAATGAATACAAATGAAGAGAAATACAGTTTATACAGAAACAAGTTACTGTTAAATGCAGTGACTGGGGCCATACAGTCATTCATTAAGACTTCTAGAGTGTTTCACTTATTCATAGTATTAAAATAATCACTCCAAACATTCTCTGACGCATGAGTCTGCTGGAAAAAGAGAGAAACAGTCATTTTGACTTACATAACAAATGTTCCTGGTAAAGTTAATTCAGACATAAGAAACAGCAACAGACACGAGCTTCAGTGAAACAGACTTTTGTTTATTGAAATCAATCTTTATTTATGGCCTCAAATCCAAAAGTATGAATTATTCCTATTTACAGGAATTACACTCAGTGGCTGTAGGTTCTGTGTTGCCGGGCTTGGACTCACTGTGGAAACTCAACAGGGCTGGAAAATAGATGAGTATGTAGCTGTTTTCTCGCCACTGGCATGATTTTCATGCTTTAGTGCTGAATAACACACACACACATATGAATAGATGCTTTTTTCAGGACTGCGACACATTTCTCACATGCAGAAACCTGTGATGTCCTGTGACACTTAAGCAGCTCTGAGGCACTGATTTCAGATGCAGTTTCCCACAAGCTTTTATTAATTCACCTGAGAGCAATGAGACCGACTGACTGCAGGATATACCAGCAGAAGATCATTATAATCTCCTCCTGTCCTCTGATGTTCTCTGTGTGTCACACGCTGTTTAATGTCAGCTGCAGCCGGGACAAACCCTTCATCTGTTTCTCTCTTTTTTTTTCTCTCACTTGTTTTTTCTCTGCGATTAGAACTCAAGACCAGTTGTAGCTAATGGTGAATGTTCCCAGAATGTGAATCAAAAACATTATTTTTATCTATTTAGTGGAATGTTTTAAAAACCTAACAGAATTAAAGGATGTTTAAATAATGTACTTGTAACCAAGCAATAATGCTAATAATGCTAAAACGTTTTAAATGTCAAACATTCTTACAACCTAAAATTGTTAGCTGGGTCATGCATAAAAAAGCAACTTTGATTTTCACAAATATTAGTTTCACAAATATTTCACTTATTAGAAAGTGAAAATATATCACAAAATCACATGTTCCCAAACACACCTGAGTCTGATCTGTACCGAAACTAACACACATTATGTGCATGACCAACCCCCCCAGATCTGACCTCTCAGTGTGAAACCTCAGAGGTGTGAATGTGGATTCGGGTCTCGTTGGTGGCTGGAACTCCTAGGAAACCCTTCTGGTGGTCTCAGGGGGCCCCTGTAATCTGTGCCAAACAACAATGGCTGGTGTCAAACTCTTACTTACCAACAGACAACAAAACATCACAGATCGGTTTCATATTCAGACTGTTCACACCGTTCACACAGTCTGTGGCTGACTGATTCAAAGCGGCGTGTTTGTTTGTATACATTATTTAAAAAAAAAAAAACATAATGAAAGCCAGTGCTGCACTCATGTTTTTTCTACCGCAACATGCATCTTCTACAATGAGATGCATGAGAGTCACAAAACATTTAATTACCCATAATGGGGAATGTTAAGGCTCTTGTTTCTTCAGTGATGTCACTTTCTGCCGTCTGATCTTCCAAAGCTTCCATTGTGTGTGACATCACTGATCACGCGGCTGTATCTGCAGGAGGGGTGATTCATTTACAGTAAGTGTGTTTATCTCACTGCCAGTGAACACACTCACACACACTCACACACACTCACACATTACCAGTGGGACACACACAGGAAGACAGAGAAGTCGATACACAGACAAACTGCAGACTCATGCCATGCCAATCTGGGGCATTTTGATATTAAAGTATTACTATTTTAATATAACATATTATGGCTTGATATTTTCTCATGATTTTTTTTTCCAAAACTTTGCCCACTTTCCTACATCACAGAGGGAATCATCTGTTACGATGTTAAGCTGATGTTGGCAGCTTCTGTGTTTTGAGACAGTGGCCTGAGGGGTTAAATGTTTGGTTTTGAAGTGTTGGCAGTCTGTAAGAAGCACAGTCTGATCACAGTCTGATCTACAGACGTCTTCAGTCCCTGTCTGGCACATGACAGAGGTGTCTGATGGTCTCACGGCTCACTTGACATGATGACATCGCAGACACAAACCCTCACAGCTTTATATCTTTGATACACACATACTTGTGCATCAGGGAGGAAAAACGTGTCACACGATGAGATCACAACCAGGACCATTAACACA
>JBAJNP010007369.1:0-22774 GCA_036877545.1 Yasuhikotakia modesta | reverse complement strand
CAAATTATGTTTTTGATATACATGATATACGTTAATATGATATGACAACATTAATAGTTGTACTAAAATAACTACAAGAACTTTATTTGATTACTTTGACAGAACTTATTTAAGTTATCCGATTTCCATAGCTGAAGATTTTTGAAGAGTAACAAGGTAATTCTAATGTGCAAGGTAAAGCACAATAAATGTCTGAACAATTTCACTAATGATCGCCCCAAAATGCCTCAAATACCTCAGATACCTAAAGATGTGCCAAAAGTGCCTAATATCAGAAAATAGAGCTTTATCTCAGCTCACCCGCATGTTTTATCTATCTGGTGTTTTGTGGAGGTTGGCATGCAGACAGCTGGCAAATTTGGGCCTCCCACCATCTCACCACATTGTGATATATTTAAATATAGTTCTTCAAAATGTTTACGCATGGCCATCCTGGAAATCAAGTGCTTTTGTGTCTATGCCCCTTGATTTACCTCTAAGCTCCAACCCTCTAGCAGAGACCCTGGGCTCTACAGCTTTGATCAAAGTTATCTACACTAAATGAGCTAAATTGCTGCATCATCAACCAACCTTTAAAACTTCTAAAGAGTATAGTTAGCAATTTCAGCATTAATAACATAAAAGTTAAAGCAACCTTACCCTTTAATCTTACCCTCTACAATTGTAGCTTTTTTTTCTCTTTTTTCTCCCCCTGCTCTATCCTCTTGTCCATTTTTCTAGCAACTGACCTAAACAGGTTATAAGCCATGCTTTACTGCAGGCCTACATTAGATCAGCATTTAAGCAATTTTATTGCTAGTCAAGAGCTAAAAGTCAGTCAACTAATACTAAAGCAGAGAGAACAACTCAAAAAACTGGTCCTTAAAGATCATGAAAAAGGCAAACAAGAAAAAAGCAAACATTAAGTTGTTTAGAACCAATATCAAAAGATTTCAGCCCAACATTAAAGTAAATCTTTATTTATTTTATAATTACACTGTAGCCTCAGTTACCTCCCCATTAAAATAATAATTTCCTCTTGCACTGACAAAATTATCAGACAGCAAGGTGAATCTCAATAACACACAAAATTTAAATCTTGTAGATTCTGTCTTTGATAGAAAATGTTTACCTCTTTAGCCAAATGATATGTTTACATAAAAATTTTAAAAAAGTTCCTCCATTTGTGGTGGCCAACTAATGTTTAAAATGCTTTTATTTGATTATTTTCAGTAGTGTTTATTAACAGACTGTTTGTGATGCACATTTAGAATTTATATTCTGAATGTGGCTGCTTAGGCCTCATCTCACAGCTGTTTGATAAGAAAACACGCAGGAGCTCAGGGCCATGTCAGCTCATGCAAACAGAAGTTTAGTGTGCTGTGTACAGACCTGCTGTACAATGTATGAGGATCATTCCTGGCATTTTTCTTCTGCTTTCTGAGTCTGCCTAAAAACTGTCTTCTGCTCTCTGTACAGGTGTTAAATACTGAACCTTTTCACTTATATTTAAAATGAGGTAAAATATATAGATGCGTCAGATACATAGGAAACAGTAAAACTTACCTGCTTTGTAAACTTGTATTTTAAGAATCTAGGCAACATTTGTATACAGATATTCAACTGTCACTTTGGCACAACTGTGTTTAAATGTTTGTGGTAAACTGACCACAAACATTAGCTAGTCCTGTCATTATACATTATACATTATACAAGTGGGTTAGGATGAAATGTGTTTAACTCAGGCAGCCCCTGGACCGTTTTTCACTATGGATCTATATGAGGTTGTGGGTCATATCAAACCTTTTTTCTGAAGCTTAAAAGGCTTGTGGTAAAAAAAAGGAGCGTAAGAGAGCAGAAAATAAAAAGAGGAGGATGGGTGAGCAAGAGACAGAAAGAGGCAAATTGGAACATGTCTTAGGGGAAGAGCCAGTACCTCACTGTTCTTTAATGTTATAACCTGCCTGGTCCTAAATGTTTCTCCTTACATAAAAACATAATGACGTCTGTACTGTAATCCAGGCTGAGGCTAAAGAAACAGATCCAGGGCAGTTCACACAAGATATTTTTACAGAAATAATTTCTGTATTTCAATGAAGAAATAAAACACAATATTTTGATGAAAATAATTATCAGCTGGAGAAGGTGTCAGGTGTATGGTTTACTTGAGAATTATCAATATATTGCATTTATTCCTAAATGATAAATACTGAACATAAAAGGTTGTTTTCTTTTTTTGCATGATCTGATATCTCTCTCTCTTACAATAGCTGCCAATAGATGAGCTGTGTCTTTTGAAACAATGTATGAGGGCTGGCTGCACCTATGAGGGTTATGACATCATGGTATTATTTACACAGATAAACAAAGCACAAAGGAGCTGAAAAAGTTAGCTTGAAGGTGTTACAAACACACTGTGACACAGATATATACGATTCATTCTCAGGTGTCAACCACAACTGAGCGCACAAATATCTTCCGTGTCTTTTTGACTGATGGGATACGCTTAGTTTTAATTGACATTTTTGCATTTTGACTAGAGGGCTTGACAGTAAATTCATTTTCATTTTTTTACAGTGAATTCCTGAAAGAGAAATTCCCCGGTGATTCCTTCAGTACCAGCAGGTTTCATTGTCTGGTGGTTTGGGCGCATGGAAAGACTGTTATTAACTGTTTAGATGATGTGGTAAACAAATGGAAAGCCTTTCTACACCCGAAGCCATTAAAGAGCAAGTGGCTGCCAATAATAGCTAATTATCCCTTCTTCTTCTGAGAGGAAAGCCTCCATTTTCAGGCTCTCTCTGCTCTTCTGTGCCAGCTTAGTGGTTAAACATGAAGACAAGGGAGTCACTGTGAATTCTTCGCATGTTCTGTAAGAAACATGATTGGGGAGAAAGTGTGGTCATTCTTTGAAGATCTGAATCAGCGCTAACGTATTGGAAAATTACTTGTGAGGAAATTCGAGGCATCCCACAAAACACAACATGTCCTGCCGTTCTTTTTTTTCTCTGAATATTACAGTTGACTAGATTTGCCACTAATGTAGGAGGGAAAATGTTATTTGGACAGGAATGTGTTTAATTAGGATTCACTGAAAGCTTGCGGTGTGTCTCAGAACAAACATGCAGGAGCTACAGTATGACTGTGAGTGATGGATGTGTGGGGCTTCCCGCGCTGAAATCAAAGAGCGATTCACAGAGAGAGAGAGAGAGAGAGAGAGAGAGCTGTTGAATTATGGGGAGTGTGTTTGAGTGCAGTGATGTGAGTTATATCAGTAAATGATAAAAGCAAATCATCAGTGAGTGAATGAGTGAGGAAGTAAACAGGCACATGAATGAGTAAATGAAACAGTGAATGAATCAGGATGTGATTCAGCAAGTATGATTGAATTAGTGGGTGAGTGAGTGAGTGAGTAAAAAAGAGAACTGGTAGGGTAATAAGTAAATGAAACAGTGAGTCAGTGGATGTATTCATAGGTTAATAAGTGAGTAAAACAGGAAAATGAATAAGTGAAAATGACCACTGGGAGCTGAATAAATGAATGAATTAGTGAATGTATTCATAGGTGAGTGAGCGTGTGTGTGAGCGTGTGTGTGTGTGTGTGTGTGTGAGTGTGTGTGTGTGTGAGGACGCTGGGCAGCAGTAGCAGCAGTGTGAAGTACAGATCAGTGTGGAGAGCAGTAAAGCTGGTCTTTAATCTGGCTGCAGCAGCTGGCTGCATCTGACAGCACAGAGGTTCTCATTATCTCCTCACTCCTCTACTCTGCTCTTTCTCATGTGGTCACACAGCTGCAAGCGGCATGCCCTGACCCCATAACTCCCAATGCACATGGGACTTTCCATGAGAGAGAGAGGGAGATAGACTGACAGACATTCAAGTCAGAGAAAAATATAGAGAAACTCAAGAGAGAGACAGATTGATGGAAGTGAGGGAAAGAGTTGCAGAGAAAAAGAGGGAAAAAAACAAACCTTTTAATAACAGTTTCAGCAAAAGTGAGGGCCTCCTGACATGCTCTGTTTTGTTTCAGTGGCATATTGTAAAAACATCTCATAACAGAGTGGCACACGCACTGACATTTCAACAGCTCGTGAGAAACCAACAGCTACTGAGACCAACTTACATCCCTCTCAAGGAGAGCAGTGACAGGAAGCTGATTGGTTGTGCACATTAAATGTTTTGTGATCTTGAGGTCACCCATGCTTTGGCATTCTGAGAGTCCATGATGATGGTGACTGTATCAGGCCCCTTGCAAAACGATGCGGGCCCTGTGTGTGCTCATTCGCTCAGGTCACTGCCCTGGGCCAAAAAGTGTGTGGCATGTGATTTGATGTGCATTTAAAAAGTACTGAGATACCATTTGAACAATCATTGTCTCTTTAAATATTAATAGGCCTGCATCTGTCATGAAAACTCAGATAAAAGAAAAATCAACTGTAAAATACTGTAAATTACTAGTCTGAGACTTTGAAAGGTAAAATGGGATACACATGAATAAAAGGATCAATTAGTTTTAATACAGTCATTGATTTAAAGCTCAATGTTGCCCACAGCCTAAGTATAACAGCTTCTTAGTAAAAACTGAGGTTGGTTTAGAGAAGTAATTTTCTTGTGTAAATGACAAGTAAATGGATGCCAGTGAATGAATAGTTTTTAAAACAGTGTAGCAGGAAAGACGAGTGGCTAAATGACTCATGTGGGCTGAGGAATGAGTATTATGAGATGAAGTAATGGCTAGAAAAACTTGAGCTCAGGTGAGATTGTTAACCACAGCAAAGCGTGATGTGACCGATTACATCTTCACAGCCTTAGAAGATAATAGTTAGACATTAATTGAAACCTAAAACTCTCATATAAATGAAACAGATGCTGTTCCTCCAGCCTGCTGAATAGTCTTCACCTGAGATGTTTGAGGGAAGAAGGTCACATGTCTGGTCTGGATCTCATTTCTCATTAGTCAGACCATTATAGACATGAAATAACAGCAGTGTGGTTCTTACTGTAGTGAGTGTGTGTGTGTGTGTGTGTGTGTGTGTGTGTGTGTGTGTGTGTGTGTGTGCTCACACTCAGTTTAAACAGTTCAAGTGTTTTCACAGACTATAAACATTTCACATCTAATATAAATAAGCATCGTTCAAATAGATTATAGTCACATAAATGATTTCAAAGAATTATAATTTTAATAGGTTTAAAAATAAACCTATTATTTATCATATTTATTTGACTACATGTCCAGCTAAGGACTCGCAGGTGTTTTAAATAGTCTTCAAAGTAAATAGTCCTTTTCCCAGCTGTGCTAAATGTAATTCAAGCTTTCTTAGTCCTGTAGATTTGTCCTACATGTTTGCAGAAATGATCCTGCACTAATTGTGTGATTTCAGCTGTACTCCACCTCCAACCTTTTCAATCACCGTCCAAACATAATTACAGCTGAATGACTTCCCTCTATCTTCAATTAATGCTATATGGGAAGATGGGTGTGGCTTTTACGGTAACTGCATGCTCATTGGCCGATCATTTGTGACCGATCAATGCTGGATAAAGGTCACAGACTCATGCTACAAATCTGTTTTTTCGCACACAACTTCATCTTGTGTGGCTTCGTGACTTAACCCCGTTTCGTCTGCGTGGGCTGTCCTCCAATGGCAGTTGACTGGATATTTAGCTTTGCCCACACTCATAGACAGCAATAAACTGTAATGATACAATTGTATCCAGATGATAAGCCAGGCTCTTTTATAACTCATCAGTCAGCGACACGTTCCACATCTACTTTGGTGCCAACTTATGGGGCTGGTATGTGAACCTGCTGTTGTTACGCTGTTTTCTTCTGTATTGGACCACATCACTTAGATATGAATCACTGAGGCCGGCCTTTCATCTGAGCTCCTGGATGGCAGCTGGGGGGTTGAGGGAGGTCGAGGGAGAGAGAAGGAGGCGTGTCTCTCCTCCTCACACTAATTACAACCATACAGCTCTTTGTCATGTCTGAAGTGGAGAAAGATCAAATGAAGGCAACGCTTTGTGTTCAGAACAGGACATTTAAGGGCAGGCCTATTCGAATGAAGGAAAGTCTCAGATCAAGAGGGCACAACAGACTCAAGAAAGCAAACAATAGCTGCGGCTCAGCGTTGTGTCTGAGGTATTCTTCCATTTAATTGATCGACTGTCACGTTAATGTTAATTAAGTTTTAATTTACAGCCTCTGTGCTGATTATTCACAGTTGGGTTTTTGTCTCCGTGCTGGCAGATCTCCATGCAAAAGTGTAATAGGGGAAACTGAAGAGAAGTCTTTTGGAGAGTGTCGTTGTGTCTTACTCCAGAGAGCACACCTGCATGTTATTGCCTCATAAAATACCTATTAACACTTAGCTGGACTGAGCTGACAATATATAACTTTAATTACTGACTACAAATCTGCCAGAGGTATTTTAAAAACAATTCAATTGTTCTTCAAGAGTTCAAGGCGGGTTCATCATTCTTCAGAACTGCATTTAACTGACACACAGTTCATGGTTCATTCACTCACAGTTAAAACACACACGTTTTCCCTTAATATAGCAATGACCTCAAACTACATTTAGTGACATATTTTGTCAGAAAATCAGACACACACTTACTGTATTTATTCTTTATTCAATTATTATTTAATCAAATGTCTGAATATCAGTATAAAGCTTTATTTTGGTGGTTACTTCAGTCCAGATAACAAGGACTGATTTTTTGTCTTGTATCTAAATCTGTAACAAAGTAGATTATCAAGTTTAAAAATGTTTTGTTTACTTTTCATTAAGTGCCTCAAACTAACCTTATCATAAACTCATAAACAGCAATTAGTTCTTCCTTGCAAATGTTTATTGTACCAGTGAAGTCATTTGTAAAAGCATTCTTGATGCAGAATGCCCTGATCAACCAATCAGCATTTCAGAATCAAAAAGCCAAGCCTTTGTTCTATATGCAACGTAATGTCAGGTGTTTATGTTGTGACAATGTGTGCTCTCTCACATCATAATACCTCTAAACAACCATCAATTTATGATTTGTCATTTAATATTACCCATAGCTTTTTTGCAACAAGATGAGTATACAGTTTGTCACCACTTTCAATCTAATTTACATGATTGTAAAACAGACTTTCAGACTGTGGCATTACCCTGTCATCAGTTAATGTCATTTTACACTTTATAATTAGCAACAAACAAGCCCCCACCCTACATTGCACTCCATGCACAGTGTTGTAGTTCTTCTTTAGTCTAAATACTGCCTCCGGTCTTTAGCTGGGTGGAGCATCCAGCTTTCGTTGGTATTTGTCTGTCAGGGGAATGTGGGCAGGCCAGTTTATGCCAAGAGTGATGTGGTAGCACACTGCTTTACACACATCTGGCCAGAGAATGTGTGGCCATGACTTGATGGGAACACAAGGTCTGATGGAGGCTGATTCACTTCCCATTGAGCCTCATGTGTGAACGAACAGCTTCTCTTGCTAACCTTCTCATTTAGAGAGGTATTCGACTGGCATGTGTTATTGATTTAATCTTATCAACATTTTTTTACAATGTGATATTGCATCTAATCTAAATGTGTCAAGGATGTAATAATTTAACTTTCTCATAGCCTTCTTTTGTTTCTTAAATTTCCTTTAATTTATTCCATAGTTGTTTTGCTTAATTTATGGACTTATAAAGCCCTGTGCGGAAACCTCTGATACAGCTTGTCCTAATTTTGGTGAGGAATTACAATTTGTAAATGGACCGTGTTTGCTCTCTGTTTATCACGCACACGTGGTATAGCACGCAGTGTTGAAAAGGATCTGTCCGCATTTGCTGACCCTCTGCATGTTATCTGCAAAGATTCAAATCAAGACAAACTAAAAACAACAGAAGTATTATCTGTTGACAAAGAAACCTGCATTGCATGAGACTGAATCAATGAGGAAGGAATGTGGATCCCATTATGTGTTTACCTGAGGCTATAAAGGGGTGTAGAAAAAAAACATTTGTTTGTCCTATAATAAACAGTCATCTTCAGAGCCTTCGAAAACATCCGATTTCAACTGACACCAATCCCATCAGCCACTGCGGGTCCTTAGCCTTTCCACAGATGTGATGTTTCTAATTGCTGCTGGCATGAAACTGACCGTGTTAAAAATAACGGTATATGCACTGTGGTATCATATATCTGTTACACAACACCGCTCTCAGTAAATTGTGGCTATGACACATGTTGAGTATCTGGTGCGGTTCAGGTGGCAGTGGCCGCGAGCAGCTGGCCTGTTCCACCGCTGACGGAACTCCAGGCGAACAGAACATTTGAACTCTGGATGGAGAGGGAAGTTCAGCTTTACCAGGGAATCCGGCTGAAGGATCAAAGAGCCTATAGGATCCAGCAACCACAGCTGGCCAGCGATGCGGGGGAACACCCTCGCTGCGGCTTCCTCAACAAATATTAAAGACCGTTCCTTTCGTAGGGACAGGACTGCTCTTTCTAGCCCTGCCAGTTTGTGGTTGTGTGAATCAAAACTGCCATGGACTCATTCATTTGAGCATCTAATATCTGAGAATCTAGTGAAATCTCAAAATACACAAGAAAACATGCACATGTTCTGTTTACCAGCTGCAGAAATGCTTTCACTGGCTGCACTCTGCTTTACTTTCCTGTTGTTGTTTTTTTACCTTGCGCTTTTGACTCATACTAAAAATGTGCATTAGCATAAATGCTTGTTCACAAATGTTGTGTGAAATGAAATCCTGCTTGTGCTGAGTAATATTCCTAATAAACTGGGCCTCAAATCATTGTGTAAAATGATTTTTTATTATATATACTCATATTCATCAAATAATGTTTCAGTTCTGCTATTAAACTACGTATCTGGCCTCCATGGGTTGGTCGTTTTAGTGTTTATTGAATGCTAACACACTTCATAACACATAACAATACTAAGGTAATGAACTTAGCGTTGTTTGGCATGTTTCCTTCACAGTAAGTAATTGTAGGCTGCTGTACAACACTGCCTGCTAGCTGGAAGTTAGATTACACTTGGATTACCCAGACTGTCTTTAAAGCCTGTGTACTGCTTCCGTAAGAAAGCGGTGGATAATTACGCTAAGCCTGTGCTTTGTGCTTCAACTGACTAGAACAAAACAGTTTTTCACTTCTACACATTACAGTGGCAGAACTTACTGTTTCTCTATGTTTATCAATTTACATGTAACTGCTGACATTAAGGAAATGACATCAGTACTTTGATTGTTTCCAAACTTGGTGTGATTTTAAAGCTACTTATTCACTTATTCACAAACAAACCTAATATTTACAGCATTCAGTCTTAACAAAGTATTTAGGTATATGTGTCCAAAGATGTACCTAAAGTGTCACTAAAACTTTGAGGTGTGTAAAATAACATTTTGTTATTCTGCTAGATATACCATAACAAAGTAACCTCAGTGAGAGACTTATGTGGGACTCCCCGAAGTTGTCCTGTCATGAGATGTTTCTCTCACCTTACCTCACCTTCTTCAAGGCTAATACACTACTGTAAACATATATCAGCACAAAATACCACCAGCGGTTAGGGCAGAAAGAGAATACAAAAACACAAGCTCTATGAATCATGTAACACAAGCACAATCACATCTGGCTGGCAGGTGGGTTTCAGCATCATTTGATTGCTCTCAGAGCTTTAAAATGTGCTCCCTCTACAGGAGATAAAGATCATTACATTCTTAAAACGATACCTGTGATTTTAGACATGGTCTGATTTAAGAAAATATTCTTGTTCCATTATTTACAGTATGTGGCACAAACGAGATAAAATCTTACTGAACAGTCTAAATGTTAAACGGAACATTCAGTGAAATTGTGAACATTTTTGATAGTCTTCAGAAAAGATAGAAAAATTAAAGAAAAGCTTTAGGTTATAATTTTTGGTAAAGTTTAAATTCCCTACATATAAATCTATAATTAAAACATAAAAAGAGCTACATATAAACCCTACAGACATAAATCATCCCTTTAATTATTTATTAACCTAGAGTAACATTTCGTTGCTCAGAGGTTGTTTTGGAACAAGTTGAGACAACTATTTGTTTACCATATAATCTCATTGCTGTTTGGGAAGAATGACTGAAATTGGGATTTTTTTTGTTGTTATTTTTCCTTTCTATGAGGAAAACTAGCAATATATTCACGTTTCTGCAAAAAACTGAAACAAACTGTGAGACACCTCTGTGATTACCTCTAATCTGACTATTTTTTAATTCCTCCAGTGTTATTTTATTCAGCTGAGTTTTCCCTCTGGGCATCTACAGAACTAATGCTTCATAATAGTGATGGTTTTGACTGGCAGTCGTGGAATAGGATGGCACAGAGTTATGATAATACGCAACACAATTAAATAATGAGGAAAGAGTCGAGTAATTCTCAGTAGGGCAAAATGCTGCATTACCCTTGACCCATTTTTCATAGTTCTGTCCAGCAGAAAAATAATCAACATCTGGAGCATCTGCGTGTATTTTAACGACATGTATCATTCCAAATTTTTGGTCTGGAACAGATAGGCTTGCTAACTCATTGGAAAGTTCAATGTAAGCATAAGCACATGAAACCATATGGGCCTGTCGAGGTACCCAACTCTCCTTCCAGTCCGAAATGTTACATTTGTTCCCATCAACACTCACAGCCTAGTAACAGCAGTCATACCCAACACCAACACAATCCCAAATAAATGCCCTGTTTCCCTGTGCCCACCAGAGAGCGTGTCCTCTAGCAGGTTCTCACAGGACAGATTTATGTCTGTCTTTAGTGCTCCGAGCAGCTGAAATGCTCTTGGCTGAAGCAGGTTGTGTTAATGATTAGTATGTTTATGGGGCTGCAGGCAAACTCTCCCAGAGACAGCGACACCAGATGTGGGTCCAGCCAGCAGGCAGACAATGCTGGTGGACAGAGATGGATGAGTCTAACAGGCTCTTGCTGAGATGCTCATATTGCCTCACAGTGACCAGAGGACTCACTGCTGTTTATAGGCTAACGCTGGCATATACTGCTGCCCTTAAAGAAGTGTACAAGTGTATAGTGTAAATAAGCTGTACAGTTTAATGAAATGATGTCTTCAGTGAAACAAAATTAAAGCAATTTAAGAACCTTGATTTTGATGTATATCTGTGAGGATCAGTCCAGACAAAATTAATGGACATGTTTTAAGTTAAAGAGCATGTTTATTCTTGTCAAAAAAAAATGTCTAGATCAAATTAATGAAATACATGAACTGTTTTAAATGTAAAACTTATTTTATATGAAGATTGTCATCATTTCAGCGGACAGCTTGGGGATCAAATGATGGTTCATATTGCATATTGTTTATATTGATTATTTTGATAAATTTATATCCTATATAAATTTCCTGTTATTTATAAAGAATAAAGAGGGAAACAGCTAGAGATTTGTTTTGTTCATTATAATTATGTTTTACAATTATAGAATTTGTTTTTTAGAATATTTTTTGACTTTTTATAAATTATATAATTTACATTATATAAATTACATTGCATTTACAGTTACATATATAAATAAATATGAAACATGCTACTTTTCATGCTAGATAAATTGTATGTCAGATAAAAGTTCTCATTACAAAAAAGTGTCTCAAATACCTCAGAATGTGTCATATTTGTTGAAAGTGGCAAGTATCTATTTATGCTTCAAATTTAGGCCTGAATGCATTTAATACACACATCAGATCATATTTCTGCTCCATTATGTCTTATTCATGACAAGAAATCCACGATAATGGCTTAGCAAACATAGGAGCAAACATTACAACTGTACAAAGAAACTTGTTTAAGCTGTCAGGCTTGAAAATCCTTGCGTGTAAATCTATTAGCGGTCTTGGCAACCATGCGTGGCTTGCAATCTTCTCTGTATCTCATCAGCATAACGCATCTTCTGTTGTGTAGCTGAGGAATGGCTCATGGCTTATATTTGTGAGGGGCAAATTTGCACCAAAGATGAACCAGAATCATCTGCCTAAAACATTTGTGCTTTTGACATTTCTGTCTCTCAGTATCAAGTGGTTGAGTCCACAGAGACATCTGCCCTCCACAGAGAAGAGCATGTCTGACCACAGGGAAATCTGTTTCATATGACTGAGCTAAAGTCTCTTGCTGAGTTCATCTCCAGACCTGAGCGATCTTCCATCTTTCATGCCCCGAGGTTTAAAACATGCTCAATCTAAGACTGAAACAAAGAGGATGAATTGAATCAGTTTATTTTGTGTTTTTGTTTATAAGAGCTTTAATCTCCTACAACCACAAGTTTGATCTAGTGATTGAATTGTTAAACTTGGGGGGCCCTGTTTCATTAAATTAAAAAAAGGAAGAAATTCTTTACCCAGCTTTTCATTAGAGATCCAAAACTGATTTTCCTTCTGAGGCATTCAGTGGGACAAAGTTACAAATCTGCATTCATTTAAGATTCCTAATATATTTAATTATTATTGTTGCAATATACTAGCAGGTGTTTGTTAATCAGTCAGCTGTAGAGTGTGTATAATAAGGTTAAATTGAAGCGGCCATTAAAAATATTTTTCACTGTTTTAAGGTCAAAATAAGTAAGACAGTGTACTGAAATCACAGTATCAGCTTCTGTTATACACCCCTGAGGCCTCTGTTGCACTTTTAACACAGGATTGATTAGATCAGCTTATACAATTTTAAATAAATATTGGCATAAAACTGCATCCAGTTGATGTCATACTTGTCTCTTCGATTTTACATTTTAGAGAAAAGGCTGTTTTTCAGCTGCTGTCAAGATACAAAAGGTGGAAGGTCACAGGATCTCAACTGATGATGTTTTGCTTTGACATGCATGTATTTTTTTAAATCTCTCTGTTCTTGTTCTACAGAGTTGTTTCTGATCCACAGTTATGTAATGAACCTTTTGGGTCACATGGGGTACAAGAATTTTGTACAAGAAGCACAGCCATTTTTATTTATACAAGACTCAAAAGCTTTACAATGGCACTGTTTCTTTAGTAAACCTATGGGTCCTTTCTCTCTTTTATCCAATGTATCATCTCAAAGATTTTCCTTCAAAACTTAATTTGGTTCAAGTCAAAGCCTTTTTAGAGGTTGGCATGAGAAGCAGTGAACCAAGCAATCTTAAGTCAAAGTTGTTTACTATCTCTTTGCGTGTTGGAATTATAACAATGCATTTTCAAGTTAACTTGGCTTGATTGCAGTTTCTGATAGCAATCAGGTCTGCCCTACCACTAGCTGCATGTCTGGTATTTGTTTTATTACGTTTGAAGTCTGATGAGCATCCAAATAAAAGGAAAATGACCAGCGCAGGGATCGAAGAGGAAAGTACTTGTTGAACTGGACACGAAGTTAGGAACACACACTGAATATAAACTGTTCCATCCAAGGTGTGGGTGCTGGGACCTCTCATTGTCAAAACACAGACCTGTATTGATCCACAAAACCCCTGAACCAGTCATTCTGTTTTTTCTCTAAACAAATATATTTGGAAATGTTCTGTCACAGTTTATGGGAATGTGTGTGTGAGGCAAATGTTTGAACCGATACCGTGGAAACAGGCGATGTTTAGAGCTGATAGTCTCTCCCCTTTAATTGTGGGAAATGGGTTTCAGATGTGCGTCGCTCGCTGATCACTTTCGGCCTGAGCTCCCTCGTCATGTCTTATAAAACCACTTCAAGGAGCGCCTGATGGAGAGATGATACCAGGGCTGGGCTGGAGGCCTCAGCAGCTGCCTAAATACTCCTCTGGGTGCCTCTGAAATAACAACAGCCGCATTAGCAGTAGCTCAGAGCTCCATCACCACATTTTTCAAATTTTAAAACAATTACTCTCCGTTTAGGCATAATGAGAACAGATGCTGAAATTATTGGGTTTATTTAATATGGCACTCTTGACATGGATCATGTTTTGATGGGGGAAAAGTCTATATTGTGCCTTTGATGTTTCATTCAAAAACGGTAGAAGTAATGGCTAAAGATGACATAAATAGGATGTGTCTTTGCTCTTGCGTTGTTGAAACATACCCAGTTATGGGTATATGAAACAGGGTTACGCATGCACTGCCATCTGATCTAGGATCCTGTGTTGCCCTCTATTGGAGAACCATTACAACCCCATGGAGAACCCCATCAAATCAAAATTAGAGTTTTAGTGCTTACTGCCCTTGTGTGCTAGTTTTGAACACAACTATGCAATGATTTACTTCCAAATAATGATACAATGTTCAAATATTGGTAAATACATTTAATATTTACATGATTTTAAAAAGTATTGACTGCTCTTCCTGCAAGCAGTCAGATTTGTATCAAATTAAATGATAAAAAGCACTGAGTGCACTTCCTAATGGTATTTGCAACCAACTACCATGTAGCAAATCATTGCTATGCTTTAACTTGGCGTGAGTTATTTAAAAAGGGAAGCAGAATTGTGTCAAGTAAAGAAAAATTGCTTGTCAAGCAAATTTATTGTGTCTTTATGAAAACTTATGATAACATCTTCTAGTAAGTGGCTAATAAATGCTAAGTGCTAATGTTAAGTGGCTGTTTAAATGCCACTTAATGGAAATCTATTTCAGAGGCTCATTTCAGAAATTATACAGGCTGTTCTACACTGAGATTATACACTCATATTATAGCTGCTCTGTCATGACGATGTTTTCAAAGTTTAGCCACTATGGCTGTAAGGATGCTTAATAGAAAATGTTTACAAGTTTAGTGTGCTGTATAAATCACATACTGACACATAAACTGTAAAAGCCTCAGTTCTTAGCTTTTAAAGAGAATAGGATCTGCGTCTTTCTCACTTGTGAGTTAGGAGCTGTGTTTATTATGCTCTAACAAGTTCTCATTGTTTATCACATCATTAAAGTTTGGCAGCAGGTGGAATCTGGAAACTGGCCTCCTGACACAACCTCCATTTCCCAGAAGAAAAGTAGAAAGGCGTTGTTGCTTCCAAAGTCCACGCTTCCTTGTGGTTTTCTCTCTTTAATTTGACAAGTCATAGTGTTGCATTATGGTGGGCTCAGGTGACATCATTGGCCAGTGTGGAACAGAGTGCTGTTAGCGCTTTTCAACATGTGCTATTGATTTTGGACCAGGTGCCTAAAGTACTTTGTGGACCAGGGAACAAGTCTTCCCTCTATGGCAGTGAGAGAACTCAGTGTGAGGTTAGCACCAGTACAGCGGTTGGTTCTACCACCTGTAGACAAGAATGTAGAAATATTGTTGATCTCTCATGTGTTACAAGGGATTAAATGTAGTGTGTTCACTATGTAGCTGTTATTTTAGTTTGGTGTTGAAAAGCATTACAAATTAGTCTATTTTGCTTGTAAAAAGGGGCAACAGAAGGAAAGGGCATGAAAGGGGCAACATCTGTGTGATGTTTTATTCCAAAGCAATCTACATTACAGGTACTGTACAACTAGAGTAGTATGGTATTACATTTTGTCATGTTATAGACACAATGTACATGGTTTACACAGGCCCCCAGGCAGGGTTTGAACCTGCAGTTTTTGGATTACCAGACTAGGTCTTTAACCACTAAGTCACCACACTGTTTTACTGTTTGTAATTGAGTATGTGTGCAGTTAAATCTTACTAATGTTTCTTTTATATTAAATGACAGCTGCACCATAATTACAGGAAGGTTCTTTACCAATGACCATCTGCTGGACACAGTTTAGATTCATGCGTTTCCATTTCAAACATACTGATAAATGGACCTGGGGTGCAGGAATCTGCTCACTGTGTCTCTCACCCTCACTTTATCATTGACTGGTGTCATAAAAGATCACAGGACACCAAGTGATGATCTTATAAACATATTTATACATTTCCCCTGAAATGAAGCGTTAAGCATTTCTCTGGCTGATCAGACGTCTGAGTGAGTTTCTCAGCCCTGGGAGAGGAAGGCTGTGGGGTTTATTTTAAGAGGGTGGTGAGAGGTGGGACAGTGACAACAGAAGTTGTGTGTAATAGATTTATCTCAGGGATTTGGCCTGTCATGAGCCACATAACTTCGGGATTCAGAGATCCGTGTGTTGATTCTGGCAGTGGTATAGCGTTTAGCATGACCCTGTCCCTAAGCACATGGCCTGTCTAATAAATGATACACAGCGTTCAGCTGTAGTGGTTGTGCCACACAGACAACAACGCCATCTTCTGGTGAAATCTCAAGATGGACTTTAACTCCTTTGCCTCTGTATTGATATATATAAGTTTAAATACACAAAATTCCACATTATAACTGCAAAAATATTTAAACTGCTTGCAATTCTCTCTTGTATTGTGGTAAAACCCCCACGGCAGTCATCAGACTCTGCGTAAGTTTTTTTATTCTTTTTTGTGACTGCCTTCGTTTCACAATTTGACTGAAAAACTCGTATTTTAAAATTATCATTAAGGTAAAAGGTTTATTTGTTTGTTTTTCTGAAGGACCAATATGGCAACAACTTTTTGTGTTTTTGCGCCAGTTCTCCCATAAGAGAGTTTGTTCTCTTAACGTGAGTTAAAGCTGCTTCACTGACACATTGCGATATTCTGATGCAGACTAAATGAAAATGGGGTGAAGCTGTGATCATAACTGGAGCGTTTTTGTTTTGTCGTTCTTAGTTTAGCGTTTGATATTGTATCTCCTAATGTTACTGAAGCAGCAGATGTTAGTTAAATATACTTAAATATAGCGACAGGTTTGTTTGCATGACAGGCACTGTGCATGGCTTTCATGCAGCAGGCTTTGATCAAAGACAGGTGTGTATATGTAGCAGAAGGATCAGTCTGCATTTGACATAATCCCCATTCCTGTCTTACTACCTGTTTTACATTGTCTGTGTCAGCAAAGCATTTGACATGTCCTCATAAACTGAATGGTTTAAAAACATACCTAATGCTGTTTCTTTATTAAAAAGCTTAAAGTAATTATTTAAATTATTATGATATGAAATAATTAAATTATTGAAGAGTTATATAAAGTTTGTACGGTATAAAAGCATTAATGTCAATGTAGAGTCATCATAAATCTTGAGTCTGTGGGTGCGTGTGTGTGTGTGTGTGTGTGTGTGTGTGTGTGTGTGTGTGTATTTAGGCCCCTGTGTCTTATTATTCTAGTGTTGACCAGCTGCAGTATCTGTGATGTGTTGAGCCGCCCACCTGCCCCTGGCTGTGCTGCTAAGCCTTTTCTTGTCCTGATGGACAACCCTCTGATAAGGGCTGTAACATGATCTCTGTGTTTGCTTTTGATGTGACCCACAACAAAGAGGTGGACAGATTCTTCTCCACAGTGCAATGTGCTTTACAGGGCAAAGAGAAATGAAACAGGCCACAGCTTATTGTTAGCAGTGTCACAGCTGAGTTCTTTAAATGTTTCTCTTTATTAACAATTTCAGGGATTGGTGATGTGTAGATCTTTTCTCCAAAACTTTTAACATGTTTTCTAATTAACGGTAACTGTGTTGTTTTAAATACATTTCAAATAGCTTTGGGAACTGTTTATTTATAATCTAAACTCTGTCTTGTATTTAACAACTAGATTTTGTGGCACTTGTTCCAGGTATTTAAACTTAAATTTGTTCACAAATTGAATAAACGGCTGTTCTTCAGTTACAGTTGGGGAGATGTAGTAAATATTTTGTTCAGATTCTACTGTTGGCCGCAGTGCTGCAGCTGAAAGCAGGATTCTGTCATGAAGTACAGTATTAGACAGATAGGAACCAGAGGGTGTATCATTTCACTAGCTCTTGCTTGGGGTTATTAAATATTCGTCTGAGGTGCTGAAGGGTGTTGCTGACAAGAGCTATCATCAGTCCTTCCTATCATCATGATTTTTTACTTCTTCCAACCACTTGTGCCTCTGACACTGAGTAAATGGTGCCCTCTTCTGTCGTAACATATTACTGTGAATAAATGCAATGTGCATTTTAGATATTATTCAGAATTAGGTTAGTCAGTATGTAGTTTCAAGAGAGGCTGCATGTACGATTAAGGATTGTTTTTTTAAGAATCATAAGTCTGAGATATTTGTGTATGTATGTGTGAGAGAGTTTATCTATGTATCTGTAGCAAATAACAGTTGTAGAAATTGTATTTACATTTGTGGGATTGCTCAAATAGGGATTGCTCAAACTTTGTGAATTGCATTTTCTCTTACTGACCACAAGGTGGCGAGAGAGTGCAAACAGTGACTAGAAATAGCTTATGTAAAAACTCATGTAAAATTAGGAGTCATAAACTGGGATGACAGCAGGACTAAGCAGTCTTGATTTAACTGAGTCTTTTGTTTATACTTTAAGTGAAGTAATGCAATTAAAATTTAACTATTAAAAATAAAAAGGTCTTTTACTCATAATGATCTTCCATTAGGTGGTAGTGCTGCTGTGACTGCAAACCCTGTCAGTTATATTAGCATGTGTCCCGCTGGCTCTCACTGATCCTCTGTCCTATTTTCTGCTCAATGTGTGTTATCACTGTGTAACAGACCCTAGAAAGATTTCATGCTTCCCCAATGTGTGCTGAAAAATACCATATTTTTGAAAGTGATTCATATGAATATAAAAAGTGAATAGTGAGATGCTTGTAAAAAATGTAAATTTTAATGCTATGCCTGGAGTTGTGCGCCTTCAGCCTTCTGTAGACTTCCATGTCCATTACTTGAATTTGTAATGTCATGTTCTGTTCCCGTTACACTTAAAATAGGTTCCTATGTAATTCCTCATTCATAAAGACTTTTTTTGCTAATGTATGCAAACTTTAGACTGTATTGAAGTTTATGTGCCACACCAAATATTATGATCAGACAAGCTTTTTGTCATTTGTCATCTGTGACTTTTTGCCACAGATGGAAGACCAGCATGGGGTCAATAGCTAGCAGACAAAGTCACTACCCTTTAACTTGATTAAATTGAAACTTGACTGCATTAAGTCAATCTTCGTTAAGTTTAACTTGACTTGCTAAATTGTGTATATGATTTTGACAATTAAAAGACACAGAACTGTGTTTAAATTAGTTGCTTAACTATACTGAAGATGTGTATGACTGCTTCAGTCCAGCTCTGAGATCTAACTTAATCCTGGGATAAACATTGGTTTCTTTCCATAATCTCATGGAAACTTTAAAGACTGCTCCCATACTATAACATCAATTTCTGCCAAGACAGAGCAGTTGATTTGACTTTGTTCTGTGTAGCCTGTCAAAAATAATATTCCTTTTTTATAGCCCTTATGCTTTAATCTAAACTGTATTAATGTTTATTAAACTTTGTTAGTTTTCTAATTTAAGTATGGATGAGCTATTTCAGTGCTAAATGGATAAAATATAAAGGCAGCGGAGATAATAGTCTGAGATTTTATACAGTATAAAAATGTTAGCTTCTGAACTGATACTATAGACACAGACTTTTTTCTATTGGTCCTTTGGTCTGTCACTCTTATTCTCTAGCTCTGAGGTTGGATAATTAAACAGACACATGGGATAATCCGCTTTAACGGAGGGTGATGTCGTGTTGGTGTGGCTCAACACAAATCCTCCTCGTTGAGGTAAGCAAAGCAGGACTGGGGAGTGTATTTGCCTGTCTGTGCTGGAATTTCCTCTTAACATTTCTAATGGGCTGTCAGTCCAACTGTTTACGATATTTATCATATCAAATGAAGCTGCACTTGTGAGCCGATACGATCAAACTTAATTGGGACGTCGCGGATATATTGTTGTCGCCTGCGCGCTGTTGAGATATGGGGACTGTGCTCTCCATATCCCCTTTATCCAACAAAGTGTCCGTTCCGGACGACAGAGGTGAAGTCAACGGAAAAACAGAGAAGAGTCTTAAAAAGCAGTCCGTGATCGTCTCCACGCTCCCCTTTAAACGCTTTGTCACCGCAACAGCTAGAAACAGAAGTGGCAAAAAAGTTAGTCCGAATCCACCTCTGCCACCGGCGACCGTTCAAGCAGTCGAACATCTGAACAACGAGAACCTAAAGAAATCACAGCAGTCGACTAACAGCGATGGCAAAGCGAAAAATAAACCTATAGCTGTTCCCATCCCGACGGTTCCCACCCAACCTCAGAAGGACCCCGATCAGGAGCAGTTATCCCCGAAGGCGAGGCAAGTGGTGTCGGTTCAGAAACAGCCCAGCAGTGTATCGCTGATCTCCCCGAGGCGAGTGATCGTCCAGGCTTCTACCGGGGAGCTGCTACGCTGTCTCGGCGAATTCGTGTGCAAGCGATGCTTTAAACTGAAAGAACTCACTCCAAACGAGGTCATTCACTGGTTCCGAAACGTGGACAGGACTCTTCTGCTGCAGGGCTGGCAGGATCAAGGGTTTATCACACCTCCCAGCCTCGTGTTCGTTTATTTGCTCTGTAGGGAAAGGCTGACCGATAATATTGACAATCAACGTGAACTCCAGGGAATGTTCCTGACTTGCCTGTATCTGGCATATTCTTACATAGGGAGCGAGATATCTTATCCTCTCAAGCCCTTTATGGTCGACACCAATACGGACTTGTTCTGGGCTCGTTCTCTGGATGTCATCGATAAACTCAGTGGCAAAATGCTACAGATTAACATGGACCCGCACTTTTTCACAGAGGTTTTCCAAGATTTAAAAAATGAAGGGAATTATAAGACAGATTCGGGCGAACTGGACCGCTAGTGTGACGATCATGCTGTGCAGTTAATCGGAGTTGTTCCATTGATTGAATTACTGTAAATAACTTTACTTCACTGCTATTTGATGTAATGTACGGAGATATATTCATATATTCAAGAGATGGTTTATCAATGTTTATGTAATTGTTTTGGTGGTTTATTTTAACAGTGTTAAATATACTCGGTGAAACGATAATAGCCAACGTTGCTTCACCGTTGTTAAATGCATGTGGTAAGATTTATAGTCACTGTTATTGATAATACAGTCATCCACAATTATAGAGAGAGAGGAAAAGCCATTTTATATAGTCGTCAGCATCATCTCTTATTACTAGGTCATTCTCCAAAGATGTGTTATTAAAAGCATATAATGATTTTATTGTAATGTATATGAATCCCTGTATGTCTTTTTGTAACAACCAATATTTAAAACAGTGGCATGTATCTACCTTTCAGACCGTTACAGTTAACGATTTAAAGTGTCAAAATAAGTTGTTAAATCCCAGGAGAACGAAAACTCAGTCTGAAAAGATAAAGAGGAACTATCCAAGGTGCTGACCTACTTATGCTCATGTTGCTGTAATGTCAGATGTCGGCCTCGTTCTGAAGGTAACTTGAAACGTTGTATCACTGAGATTTCTTATGTGCCAATGCATTCCAGAAAACAAATAAATGCTACTTTATTTTATAAACACTATAATATAAATACTATAATACACTTATTTATGCTGTTTTTTAACATATAAGTAGATCCTGCTTGGAGTTTATTTTTAGCTTGTTTTTTCAATGCTCATGCTTGAATTAAATAAATTCCAGTCTGAACCGTTTTGTTGATCCATAATACATGCATTGGGTTTATTAATTCCACTTTGTTGGTTGATTATATACTTGTAACACCAGCCTTTGTACTCTCACTTCAGCTGAGAAACCAAACCCATCACTTTTGTCATCTTCAACATCATCATCATCACCATAATCTTTAACATATTCAGCAGAAGATGATTCATAATCAATGGTGATTTAGGCTAATTTAAAGTAATTTATTCAGATAAACACATTTTCACATGAATCCAGGGTGTTTGCGATGCTAATGTGATGGCTAATCAATGTAGTTTATATGTCCCTATTTTTAGGAGAATTTATAAACAATCAACCAATAACATTCATTTAAAAGCAAGAATGAGGAAGTGTTGAGCAATCTGTGAATAAAACCCCCAGCATGAATGATCTCAGAGTTCATTGGCCAGAATTTGCTGCAGTGTGTGAAAAAGGTTTCTCTGGGTCAGCACTGCTTCATCTCTCCAGTCTGTCACTATAGGAACTGCACAGTTGTTCTCATTTACAGCACTGCAGAACCTTGTCTTCAAGCAGATCATTGCCATATACACTAGAAATATGTCAAGAAATCTTGACGTATCAGTTTTTTGTCAGTATCAGAACTATTTTTAAATTCAGTTGTTAGTTTCCACATTGTTAGCTTTCTGGTCTTGAAGTAACATTTCAACAACATTTCAATTCTGTTCAGTGGTTTGGAATATAATTTTAGAAGCATTAGGTTCCTTGCAGTTGGCATGTAATATTAAATGTCTGAATAAAAATAACAAATAAAATTTGGCTACTCTAAAGCTGTTTCTGCAGCTGTTTTGGATCTCATAAGATCATATGAGCAATGTTTGGCATTCATGTCAGTATGTGGTGAGATGCACCACAGAACTGTGTAACTGCAGGTTTCGGACAGAGCTGTTTATGTAAGCATCACCCCACTGCCCTTTATAATGTATTAAAGTCATACAGTTGAAAACTTGTCTTTTTTAGCATCAACACTACAGTTAAAACACTTTATCATGGTTACCACTGACAGAGGTAAAAAAAACAAGAGACGGTTTCACTGTGTTTAAACTGGAAAAGATTACCCAGCAAGATTAGTTCCCTTTCTGTGCTTGTTAAAAGTGTTCGTTAATCTGTCAGCAGGCTGTCTTTAGTAACAACTGTCTTCTTGACTTTTTACACCCAGCCTTGGATGTTTGTCTGAGGTGTTACCTAATGCTTTCTGCTTACAGATCACAGATTAGTGGAAGGTTACCTCAGGTAATAGTTCAAAGTGTGAGAACTCTGCTATTGGATCA
>JBAJNP010007368.1:0-22784 GCA_036877545.1 Yasuhikotakia modesta | reverse complement strand
GTTTGAACTATTGGATATTGATGATGTCTCAAAAGGGGCAAAACCCCCAAACATAAATTATACAATTATAATTTGTCCAAAGACAAGAAAGTTGTGTGTTCATGAATGCCAATAGAGGTAAATGAATATCCAATACAATGAACCTGTATGGTATAATATCTGTGTAATGTCGCAGAGGGACATAAACTATTAAACTATTGACCAGAGAACCGTCGATCTAACCTTTAATCTTTCCAAAGGCATTATCATATAATTAGCGAGCTGTTATTTTAGCGTTTAGCCTTTATTCTCGTAGAGATGCTGAAAGACCGCGCGATGGCAATCTGAATGTCAGTGCCGCGCGCGGTCGACGCGCGTCGGGCAGCGCGCGATTACTCCGCCCGTCACTGTTGCCACAGCGACCGCCTGCCTCCAACTTTCTCCGAGTGCATGAGAGATAAAGTTGGTAAAATGCCAGCGCTATTGTGACATTTCGGCAGGTTTGGGTGCTTCCGATACGATCCCCTTATTTAGCGCAATATTACGTTGACTATCGCCGTGCAAACGATGACAGTAAATTAGATAACGGCACGGGTCCTTCGTGACCAAACAGGCGTGACATTTCAATAATATTGAAGGCTCTTTACATGCAAACTGTTTATTAAGCCAAACGGGACTCTCTTTCTTCCTGACTGTATGCATTAAAGTTATTAATAAGCGATTTGCCCATTCATACTTCACTTTGTGACTGTCCCGTTAATGAATATCATTGACGTGAACAGGCAATTATGCGCAAGTACATGCCAGAGGTCTATAATTGGGATCTCTGATGGCAGGCATTTGCAAAACCACAGGCCGGAATATATATTCATTCATTCGACTAATTTATCAGAATCAATGGATATGACAATGTCATATCAGCAAAGCACTTCTGGATATGAGAGAGTATGTAAATGGATGCGTTACTCTGCACTGATCTTGTCACTGAATGGTTCATTTTTCATTCAAAGGCTTGATGTTGTCTTCATGTGTCAATATTACCCATTTGTCACGAGTCATGTGGCCAACAGACACAAAGAATAAAATTTCTCTCATGTTTTTGGATATGAAGTTTTAGTAATACCTGATTTGAATTCTATTATCTGATACGATTCTCAGTGTTGAAGTGAATAGATATTCTTCCATCTATTTTAATATTTTTATTAGAATAATCTCTTCATTGTTTGACCTGGTGTGTTTATATATATTTACAATACTGTGAAAGTTCTTCTGCGGTCATTATTAAAAGGCATTTGTCAACTCTGTCTTTTGTTTATAAATAAACTTGTCAGCTTGATGGCAGGAGTTTATAGAAACACATTCCCAGTTTAATAATGTGCCCTACTGCATTATTTAAACCTCTGAATCAAAGGTAAATTCACAAACTGGTCACATGCTTCAACAACTTACTGCCTGTAAAATTGTTCTTTCTTTTATGCAATTGTGCATTCAAGAGTTGGGATAAATGCTATGGGAGCGATTACTGATTAGGCCTGAGTCAAATATTTAATGTTTATTTAATATAATATTATGCATTTTGCCCTCTTACATCAAGCTCAGATAATGGACACTTTTTAGTTCTGAGAATTACTAGATATAAGATAAACAATTATCTAACATACAATTAGCCTAGCATAAAAATGCATCAGACTAAACTGACAACATTCAATAATTTACGGTACACATCAATAAACAAAAAGCTGGCAAGATCTGGTATCCTCTGTTTTACAGTAAAACTTCATTCATCATTTAAATGAAATGTGTAATTTTTTTTAAATAACTATTTACAAGCAACCAACAGCACAATATTCCCTTTAGAGACAAAGCAATAAAAAGTTTGGTTGTGTGACTGTTTGCCTAGACATTTACTGGGGGCAAAAATGACCCTTTTAGCAATTTCAGCAGACTAGCTACATAACTGAAACTAGCATAGTTCAGGTCCATTCTAATGTTCTTTGCTGTTTTACTATGATCTCTTTTAAACGCCTTTGCATAAGCTAGGTGGAGGTCTGATGATTGAGCCTGCGGGAAACTTTAGGGCTCCTCGTGGCCCTGCGCTGGGCCTGGGGGCTAGAGGAGCCCCTGTATCTACCAGTCTGAGGAGCTTCTGGGACTGCTGGAGGTTTCAGGTTCAGAAGACCACAAAAGTAATTACACTGATGCTGGGTCTGGAATTGCTCAAAAATCTTAGCATCGGCCTCGCAGGGGAACCCTTGATACCTGCATCAGACACAGAACGTAGTATCAGACCTAATGATGTTTACTGAGACAGAATACAGTATATGTGTGATTATTAAACCAATAAATCACATATGTATGTTTTTATTGGAGAGTTTTGGATGCAGTTTAGTGAATGTTCACATTACTTGTTTTTACAAGCACTTGTAAAGGGAATGTTAAACAGTTAACTTACCCCTTTGACTTGGTCACTACGCCAATGTTTGTTAATATTGTATCAACTCCTGCAACAGGAAAACAAACCAAGATGGTCATCAAGTCACCAGTTAAACTAAAACCATCTCCACTCTATTTTAAGTTCTCAAAACAGGTAATATTCAATAATATGTAAAACTATATATTTATATATATATATATATATTATATAATACCTTCCAGTCTAGAGAACAGCACATTGCCATTTGTCCACTGGTATATCCAGTGCTGTAGAGATGAACACTTTTGCGCCACATCTGATCTGTTGTTAAACACCATTGATCCATTGTGGTCCAATCCACAATACCGCAAATATAGACCTTTCAGCTCCACCTCCACGGTTGCATATGGAACACTGCTTGCTGGTCGGTACATGAAGTATAGAGGGATTATTCTGAAAAACACATGAACGTTCTCAGAACTCTGGTTCTAATGTTCTCTGAAAGTTCTATGAAACATTCTTGCAGTTGTGGAAGTAGAATTTAATTGTTATATTGCTATATTAAAAAAAACTTTATATATATATATATATATATGTTCTTAAGTTAAAAATGTTATGTAATTAAAAAAAGTTGGAAAAACATTTTTACAAACAAAAATGTTTCTTTATTGAAAATTTTAGGGAAAGTTCTTACAACCTGAAACTGTTTCTGGAATAATGGATTGCGTTAATATAAGTGACTATAATAAAATGACTGAATTAAATCATCTGCTTTGCGTGCAGCTTTAAAGCTGCTGTAGGAAAAAATATTACACTTACTCCAGCGCTGAACCGAAGCTCTCTATCTCTCGTGTCTCTGTGGCAAAGATCTTAAAATACTCTCTTGCCATATTCTGAATTCTACAGTCCTGTAGATCATAGATAATACATAAAAATGTATTAATAAAATAAAGTTTGTGACATAGAAGGTTTATACAGCTGTGGCATCTGTCACCTGTTTGGTCATTTGAAGGTTCTTCTCGGCCAAAACAGTCTCTTCTCTGCTCTCATACGCAATGGGGCTCCTAATCTTCATTAAACATGAGGCACCTGACTCAAACACGGGCTCTAACCCATAAATCACCCTCAGCCGCCTGGTTTTATGCCGGCATCCGGTGCCGACCTGGGCCTCCTCTGTTGTAACACGGCCATAAAATTTTGAGCCCCAGCTCCCCGCATCAGCAAGACCCCTACTGAAGATCAATGGGGTCATCTCAATCTCTTCTCCAACTACATGAGGGTTAAAGAGACAGAATGAGTTGTTTGAGGTACTCAGGGTTAAACGTGACTTGATACACTTATGCTAAGGACAACAATATGTGTGCTATGATGTTCATTTTCTACCTTCCTGGATTTCCTCATGTAGAAACATACTGGAAATAGCTATCAGCAGAAAACAATAAGAAGGCATTGAAGAAATCCGTACATTTGCAGCAATATTAAATATGAAACAGTTATGCATATTGCCTCTGGGTGTAACTAGTGAGAAAATTGGTTGTAAATTGCCTACTTTCTGTAGTGAGATTGTACTCTGTGGAGTCTTGGCCATATTCGTTGGTTATAGTACATCTGTAAACTCCACAGTCTCTTTTAAACGTCTGTACAATTGCCAAAAACAACTGAGTCTCGTCTCCTGGGCTGCAATGCAAAACAAAGCAATAAACCACACAAAAAACAGACCAATTTTCCCTAGAAGACTAACAAAAAAGCACTAAACCGCATGCATAACCACTAGGGGTCAGTAATATGTCATAAATAAACACCTTCTGTTTATTTCAGCGATCTCCACATCATCTTTAAACCACTTTATTATAGAGTCGCTCAGTATGTTGAAGAATTGGCACCACAGCTTCAGGTGACCGGAAGTGTCAAAAACTTCTGGACGGATCTTACGAATGACTTGCGGAACTGAGAAAGAGAAAAAAGAAAGAGAAAAAGCGAAATGTGAAGCTTATGAAGACAAATGAGTCATAAATTACAACAATATATGACATTTCATATCAGATTTGTTAATATGTTGACACGCATTTTGGCGCAAGTGTTTCTTAACGACGTGCAACGATCTCGTGTTGTTGACAAAGGATTTGCAATGGGTTTGCACGTCACATGTAAGTGTTATATAAATGCATATACATTTTTATTAGAAGTATTACTTATAGCAACTGTTTTAGTGACTCTACCAAACTGTTGTCGCTTGTATTTGACATACAGCTGCGTTGTACATTATAAGCGTCGTAAGTTTAGTCATTTAAACGCTACGCAGTATCGCACAGTTAAGGCTTCAAAGTGTATTTGCATAAAACACATGGTAGTTTTTTTTACCTTTAAACTGGTTTTCTTTGTCTCTGTCCGGTGATTTAGTCTTAAGTTTCTCATTTTCTTTAGGTTTGGAGAGGTCGGATTTTTCTACTGAAGTCTGATATGGTGAGTTACTGACTGTCTGTGATGAAAATGCAGGCTGTGATATTACAGACCCTGTTTCTTCTTTATATTCATCTTTATTTGGTTCTTTAAAACACATGGACACCCCAAAGTCACCCTGTTTTGTTGTAGTGTTGGGTAAGGTAGTTTTTTGATGTGCTCTTGTGACAGACTCACTGTCTTTGGGTTGTATAACTGCAGGCATTGCTTGCCCCTGTTGAACTTTAACATGAGGGGTATCTTGTGACACATCAGTGGTTGAACTTTGTCTCGATCTCTCCAGGTCTAATGCAGCAGTCTTCAGTTGTTTTATGAAGGAATCTGACTCAGTTTTCAGATTAAGACCTGGCTTTGCTGAGAAAGTAAGACATTTGGTTTCACCCAAGTCTGATTCGTTCGTCTTTATGCTTTTACAGTCAGAGGCCACAGTAGGGTGATAGTTTTTGAGTCTTTGAATATCAGTTTTTCTCATATTTTCTTCACTCAGTGGCTGTTGAGTGAACTGGTTGATGTCATTGGGTGAGTTTTGGGAAAGACCAACTTTGGACAGGTCTTCAGATTCAAGAGCGGTTGTGGGTTTGTTGTTAACGTCTTCGAGTTCAAAATTGTTATCTGCGTGATCGACACCGTTTGTCACGCTTGTTTCAGTCTCCAGTTTGCTGTCAGAGATTTCTGTTTTGTTGTTTTGAGAAGTGCTGTCCACATCTGTGATATAAATGGCAGGAATGATGAAATTTGAGGGCATGGTTTTTGAATGTTGGGAGAGGAATGTAGAAGGATCACAATGAGATACTTTCGGGTTTTCATTATTTTTATCTTCAGCACCAATAATTGCATTGGTGGAAGAGCGTTGAATCTCTATGTTTGCAGTGTGACTTTGGTTCTCACCATGTGGCGCTTCAGATGTGATTAAATTAGATGTTCCTTGTTCTTGTACGTCCATTTTATGTTTCATCAAAACTTTGGAAGTTGAGGAGCCATTGGTGGTCTGTGATTGCACCACCTCTGATGGGTTCGACATGCTGGTGAGATTTGAGCGAACTTGTACAAATTCTGTCACTAGAGATATGGAATGCTTTGTGTTTGCTGCAGGCTGATCTTTAGCAATATTTTTCTCCACTTTGTTCATGTTAATGTTAGTTTTTGTCTCATTTGCCTCCATACCATTCAAAGTTGTGGTCTCAGATTTTATTTTACCCTTGGTTTTTTCAGATTCTCTTTTAATCATTAAGTTATCAGTAAGCCTATTCATGTGATCCTTCTCACTCATCTTGGTTAACATGTCGTCTCCCGATGAGGAATTCATAACTGTTGTAACTCGGCCATCTTGAAGTGTGTGTGAAACATGAGCTGAAGAGATTCTCTCACCCACATGAGGGCTTTTAGTGTCTAACTGGTCATGCCCAGTGACGAGGGGTGTACTGTTCTCAGTTAATCCCATAGACTGGTCACCTGTGTTCTCCTTCTGTTCCTGGGATGTGAGGTGGCAGGAACCGAGAGTAGAACGAGTGTTTGCCACATCCCTCTGGAAAGATGGAACATTTCCACAAATTGTTGCCTCTTTGGGGTCAGCGCGGGTATCGCCTGCGCTCTGAAATACAGAATAATGTTTAACCACACAGCATTCAAAGCTTCACCAGTTATGGGAACGTTATTTTTAGTTTAAATAACTAATAAGTTAAAAATGTTATTTTTAGTTATTAGTGGAATGTTTTGAAAATGTTAAAAAATTTAAAAAGGTTCTAATAATGTTCTCAAAACCAAGAAATAACATTAATGCAGCATTTTAAAAATAGGTAAAATTTGTAAAAAATTTATTTTAATGATTGCAACGTAGTAGAAATGTTAGGGAACGTTTCTTCAACCTGAAATTGTTAGCTGGTTTGTCTTTGCATTTTTATAAGCGTTAATGAAGTTATATACAGATGTTTCATAACATCTCACCATAATCACATTTATGTGCTGAATTATTAATTTTGCTTTTCATTTACAGCATTATTGCTCTGGTTTTACAAAAATAAGAGACTCAGACTGTGAGTTTTTATAAGTGATGTTTGCTTGAACCATATAATTGATTAGATACTGGTTTGGTTAAGCTAATGGCTGATCTCTGACTACTGAAACTCTAGAGAGAGATTGTGCTTCTTAACACTTGTGCCATTAATCTTAAATCAGCAATTATCTGATCTTTCCTAAAATTAGCACTTGATTATCTTTCATTTAGGTGGGATAAGAGAAAAACCAGGAGAGATAAACAGTGAGACCTCAACAATGGACATGAATGGGGGTCCACATTGTCAATTGAACCTGATATTGGATAATTTAATTGTACGGATACAGGGTAGATTGACAGGCACCTGTTTTTGTATCTTTGCTTCTTGTTTAGCATCAATTGCCTTGGGGAAATTGATGGGCTGGCCATATTTAGAGGGTATTTTAAGGTTTTATGAGATCAGAGAGGAATGTTGGGTATTAAAAGGAGAGCAGCTGGGATGAGTCTGTCTGTCACACAGACCACAGCTCTTATCACTTACATAGTCATATTCTGTAACTACTTTTAAAGGCCCATGTAGCAACAGGTAATTAGTGACAGCAAATAAAATCAAATATATCCTGGTTGCTGCCATTCTTCCGTATCTGTTTTCCCAGAAGTTGCAACATGCGTAATGGGAATATTATCATTGTCTATCGCCCCGCTTGCATGTAATTTAAACCGGTTTCATCACATCTTCAAAGCCATAGTTGCATGTCTATTTATAGCGTGTGACTGTGTGTGGTGTGGCGTGTGGGGCAGGTACCGATCCAACGACCACTGGAAATGTTACACTCCCATGAGGTCACAGACATAGCATGAGGAAACACTCACCGGGGTCCTAAGAGGCCCTGCAGACACATTCCTGTCCCCTGTATCCGTGTTGACGTCAGCCTCACCACAAGAATGAGGCTGGATTCTCACGCATGTAACTAGCGCTGGTTTAGTCTTGTTGTCATCTATAGCCATGAGCTCACTGCCTGGGGAGCTTGGATTACATTTCTCTGCCCTCTGGTTTGGAACACCTTGTTTAGTATTTGGAGCCCAACGTTGGGAATGTGATTTTACAAGCGAGCTTCTTCTGTCTACAGCCTTCTGTTTGTCAGATGATTCAATTTGCTTTGTGTTTTCGACCACCTCGGCGTTGGTCGCTGTGGCAACCTTCAGCGCCGGTCGCCTCAGGGTCACGGTGGGCTTTTGAGGAACCGGTGTTTTCTTGAGTTCTGTGACACCGCCTCTCGCTTTCACGAATGGTTTTTCATGTGGTTTTGTGTCATCTTTCGTGTCCATTTTGTTTCTAAGTTTAGTTACTGAGCCGTTCTGAGCGACAGTGCTTTGTTCTTGCTTATTTTTCTTGTCCATATCTGACATTTCCTCTTGTACATTCTGTCTGTTTTCTTTGCTTCTGTCTGTTGAGATTTTGATCTTCTTCTTGGCAAAGTGCTGCTTAGTTGTCTGCTGGCTGGAGGTCTCCTGCACTGTTTTATGGACATATGAAAACCGTTGGCTGTCTTTGTCTCTATCTACAATCATTTCAGAATCAGAGAGGCTATGAACATGGGCTGATGCAGCCTCCAGAATTGGAGAAGCTGTCTGGATCTCTTCTGAAGATGTTTGAGCGAGAGCATTCGGTTCTTCTTTGTCATCTGAGGAGTTGGTAGAACTCAAGCTGGAGGTTGTCTCCATGGGGGACCTGCGTTTCCTCTGGGTTCTCTCAGGACTGCTCATCTCCAGGGCTGCTGGAACTTTCTCTTTATCTGGATAGCGAGAACGTTCTTGTTCACGTCTGCGGTTCTCATTTCGCTGTTTTAGCTTAGCGAAGTAGTTTTGATGGATCTTGAACTCGTTCATGGTTCCTACCTCCAGCACCCCTGAGCAGGACACGATACCTCGACTGTTCTGTGCTGAAGCTTGGTAGATTGCAGCATCCTCCAGTGAACAGCTAACAGAAATATCAACAACACACTATTTACTATAACTGACCCACAAACGTTTACTTTAATATATAATAAATAACTCCTTTTTAATGTAAACGCATTTTTAACGTAACTATTTGATAATTAGCCTATAATTTTATTTGTATGTTTGTAAATTTAATATTTAATAATTTACAAACATAAAATAATATTTGAACATTTCTTTCAAAAGAACAAAACAAAACAAAGAAGCTTTTTTCAGAAGTCATGGGGAAAAGTATGAAAATAACTAAAAACATAATTATTAGTTTAATAATCATATTTATAATAATAATATTTGTTATCATATACAGTACATATCTTTTTTGCTAATAATTTTTAAGATTCAAGATTATTCAAATTCAGAGGATGTCACAATTGCTTATAATATTTGACCCCAGATATAACAGAAGTGTTTTAAAATCTCTCCCACCACCCCGGACAGAAACATACTTATATATATGTAGCGTGTGGCTCTTTCCGTCGCATGAAATCTCATATTTGGGAAGGCCGCAGTATCTGTCTAGCTGTTCATCGTCTTTGTACCACGTCACATGAGGGGCCGGGTGTCCTACGTGTTTGGTGGAAAAATAAAATGTGCATGGACAACATCTGTCATGTTTTAATGAGGTTAAATATGTTATATAAACGTTGCATACCTGAGACCATGCAGAAGAACTTGACGTTAGTGGCTTCAGAGACTGCTTTAGATTTTAGGGTGGTCTCAAATGTGGGCTGCGTCTCCTCAGTTAATTGGGCCATGACACTGCAGAGAGTGTTTCTGAACATGGAGATAAACATCATGACTGATCTCAAGCTATATTAGTCAGAATTTAATTCATTATCACTTATATCATTGTAGAATTATTTTATTGTTCATGTGAGATACAATTTACAGTGTTTATATAGACCAGATCACAATAATAAAAGCTGCGATCTAACTTTTGCCTCTCTACCGCCATCTCTGTTTGAAACACAACACTGCAGGTGTTCAAATTCATTATGTATGTTGAAGTCAAATGAAGCCTAACTAATGTTCCAGAAAAATCTGACCCGACAGCTTAAATATTAAATAAATAATTACTGTAAGCTTATAATTGTGAATTAGGATAAAGCTAGAAGATTGTTTTAAACACTAATTTGTTCTGTTCTTGCTCTATTGATTTTTGTTCATTTCTAACACAAAAAGTTACAGATTGAAGCTTTAAAGTGAAATATGAAATAAAACTGTTTGTTAGACGTATGAATTAGCTAGGTAGATGTAGTATGTCTCAGCGGATGATTGTAGTTAATATTTTTGTTGTATTTTATTCCTAAGATTTCCTAAAATCACTGACTTGATGACTTACAGAGAAATAACAAGCTGGGTGGGGGAGACAAGTTAACAACCTTTATAGGTGTTTGTTTATAAAAGGTTTTATCTAACTCCTTCAGACTTAAAGTACACACCAGTGTCTCACTAAGAAAAAACTAAACATGTCAGTTTGTTAAGGGCCACAGGAAGTTAGTTCTGGTTACCACGGATTATCTTTTACCTGGATGGCTTGAATTGGGAGAACCTATAGCCAGAATAGCTAAGCAGAAATGAAGCAAAACACACATTAAATAATGACTGATGGATTCATAATTGTTTCATACCCTGGGGACACTTTAAGAAAGTGGCTGTGAAAAGCTGAGTGCTGTTGAAATCTTTAAGACTTTTACAGAGAGGGGCAGTTCTTATTTATAACAGCGTGATCACACAAGGTTTCTAAGGGCGAGACCCCCAGGAGGTCTGGCCCTGAACTATTGTGACTGATGTAATAGTCACTTATCTTCTCTCAATGAGTGACTGAGTTGCCTCACAATAAATCTCTCAACATTGAGTTCCTGTAGCTCGATTGGTGGAGCATTGCATTAGCAGCCTAATGGTTGAGGGTTCGATTCCCAGGGAACACACACACTGATAAAATGTGTAGCTTGAATGCGCTGTGAGTTGCTTTGGATAAAAACATCTGCCTTATATTATAAATGTAACTGTTTAAGGTTAACACAATGTGTGTGTGTTTATTTGTTTTTTTTATTATTGTAAATTTGTATGTGCTGTGGTTAATAATATTTGTAATCTAAGACAGATTTTGGTCATTAATGCATTGCTTAAACACTGTTTACATTGGAGTATCTATTGAGATTTGTTGTGCATATTACTTATGCACTTTTGCATGATTTAATATTATTATATAAAGTGATCATTTATTTGTCATTTAAAAAGGGAAATAATTACTTCTCTTTGTTTGTATGTATTTTGCATAAAATTTGTATATAGAATAAATGTATCAATAAATAAGAATAAACTTTTCTAAAAGTTAAACTGTGAAATATTTAGCATGAGCTCCCATTACACCAGCGCAATAGCATGAATCCACTCCTAAATCTAAATGCAATGAAACCCAAATGTTGAATAATGTTCAGAATGATGTACCTGCTGTTCAGATAGCTCCTACAGTCGCCCCTGCTATTCTGAGAGGTGAAATCATTGCCACTGTGATAATATCTTCCATCCCCCGAGAGTGAGCGGTTCATGAGCCGTCGGGAACCCATCGTTCAGCCTGCAGGTGTCCACATGCGTTCAGTCCAAACAAAACTGACAGAAGTCAGGCGATCGCCTCCAGCATGTTCTGTCAGTCAAACAGCAAAAGTATCTGATTGCCCAAACTTAGATGTTTTTAAGGAGACCATCACGAACTTCCATCTTCAAAGCATTTCAGCAGCAGATTTCTCTTCGCTTGAGACACTTTTGGATCTGTGCTTTGTGGAGCTCAGGGTCTGTCTGTGCTGTGTGAAGCTTAGGGTCCGTCTGTGCTGTGTGGAGCTCTGGGTCTGTCTGTGCTGTTGGGCTGTTGGACTGAGCAGAGCGCAGGACTCCTCTGTTTCCAATCACTCTGCAGCTTGTGTGGCCATAAATCTAATAATAGTAAAGCTACAAATAGGCACACAAGCACATCACATTTTCCAAAACCAACCCACTGATTTTTTTTTTGAGGAAAACATCCCTCACTCTGTGATATCCATGACGGACACCTCTCATGTTTCTCAGGGCCGGTACATGCTGAACGCCCCTCACATAACCAGGTGAAAACCTGGTGTAGCCCCAGATGGAAGCAGAGGAGTTTGTTAGTCAATATAATCAATATAACTAGGACTGTAAAGCATGAGGGAGACTTGAGTAAACCTGTCTGTCAGACTGATGAGGTTTTTCTGAGCTCCATTAATGCAGACTGTAAAGTTTGGCATTTGGAAACATGGAGTTCTCTTCCAAGTACCATGAGATTGTAGTTACATGGATATTTTAGAATAGGATTCTGCTGGTTTTCATCCAGAGAAGATGAGGCACAGTGTCACAGGCTTGTAGGGGATTTTGTCTTGGTTTGCGGTGAATACCAGCAAAACAAAAAGGATTTCTGTCATATTGAGAAGCGTTGAAATCATTTCTGCTTGACTGAGGTGGATTTGAGGATAATCTGTGCTGACATTATCTTCTCAAGCACATTACGTGTTCTTAAATTAACTGGTCACACTTTTGTCTGTTATAATTTCTTACATTTACATATTTGGCAGACCCTTTTATCCAAAGTAAATTTGTATCAGTAGGTTTACTGGGCAGTAAGTGTTTCAGTGTTTCAGTAAGTGTAAACACTTACTGGTATCAGTTAGTGTTTACTGGGCCTCGAACCCACAACCTTTGCACTGCTAACGCAATGCTCTGCCTGTTGAGCTACAGGAACACTGACTGTAGGAACTTCTAATGATTAGGAAGGTTTTACACCGATAATATCTTGTAAGATTTTAAAACATTGTCATAGTTTGATTTCACATACTGCCTAATGTTTTTCCCCTTTGCTCTAAGACTGGTCACATTTTAAACAAGCCCTATTGATATATAGGTTTCTAATGAGAGGAGTGTTTCTGCCGACTAGTGGTTATGACTTGCCACTGCAATGATTTCTGCAGTAATCTGAGATTAATCAAATACATGAACATAGCTAAAATTCAAGCAGCCAGATTATAGCAGTAGGTTACACCTATGAATGCTGTGGATACTGCAGTAATGTTGTTTCTAATCTGTTATTTACAGAACATCTTACCAAGGCTATGTAAAGGCCAGGCAGGGGGCGTGGCTTTGGAGAGCAATGAAGGGAAGGCGGGGCCTTGTGTTTTTAAAGCTAGCTTGCTGTTGCTAGCTATACTAAAATTGCCTTCCTTACCTTAAATAACTGTTTAAATTTTAGTTAAAATAAGTATGTTGATAAAGTATTTTTTTAGTAAATGAGAAGGATTTAAGATCCAAAGGTAATTTAATTGCCAGGCAGTGATAAAATAAGTCTTGAGGATAATAAAGATAATGATTATACAGCGAATTTAGTAACATATAGTTTTACAGGTTGCTGTTTAATGAAAACACACTTTATACTGGGTTTGGAGGAGGTTTATTTATTAAAAAAAACAAAAATAAACTGCTTTAATGTCTTTTAGAACAACACAATTTATGGTATGAAAAATACTGAAAATAAAATCCATGAAATGTACAGAATAGTAATAATCTGTCGCTATACAGTGAGCTGGAAGGTTACTGTATCAAACACTGATCTCAGAACAGCTGAGAGGTCATTGTACAACAGTGCGATAGATAAACCGTTTCAGATTGTCTTCTGAGCTCAGTCGTGTTTATTTCACCGTTTCTGCTATTGCTTTGAGTGACACTGAACCAGTTTCAGTCCACATTAGAAACTAATTTCAAATGATCGAGTCACAGTATTTAAGACCATTGCTGATTTATAAAACCACCTATAGCCTGGAAGAGCCTTGTAAGGTTTTTGTATTTTTGATTTTTCTTTACTTACATTTACTTAAACAGATCAGACAAGCAGTCAACAAATTCCCAGGGTAACACATTTGTGACCCATGCTGGCAAAAGAGTCAATGAGCTTTGAGATCATTGGCCATTTATTTTTTATTTTTTTTACAATTTTTCACTTGTTTTAGCTGTAGCTCTTTTAACTTATTTTTGCCAGCAAGGGTCACATTTCTAATGCAGATCCCGACCACAGTTTTTAGTGTTTATGTTCTGCTTCCTTTTTTCATGTGTATTGCTTTCTATTTATCATAATGATTAGCAACACAAAGACACACATCAGTAGTTTTTATGTGCCATCACTGACATTGTTGCATACTGTTCTAGATACGCTAGGCTACTTAAATGCAATGCTACACAATAACACACAAAAAGTTTACAAGACACTCTTTCATTTAGATTTATCCACCTCAAAATATGATTCAAACCTTTTAGGACAAATGCATTTTCTACAAGCCTGGTGTTTTGTGGCAAATAATGAGTTACAGTTTACAATGCCATTTTTAAGTTTATTGTCTTTTCTATCAACAGTGTTTTTACTAACTGGTGCATATACAGTTGTTGGTGTTTGATTAATTCATAAGTGATTTTTGTGTCTTTATCGTATTGTGTGTTTGTTTATAGTTGAATGTAGGGTTCTCAAAACTCAAAACTAGCAGTTCAACCGTTCAAAGTGTTTCTTTGGAAATTCAACAAATTTGTCATCACCTATAAGTCACAGTTATCATGTTTTAATTTTGTCTCTCAGTTGTTTCTCTCAGTCTCTCAACTGTGTTAGTGGAAGAATGGGGTTTGCAAAATGACAAAAGCATACTGTAAACTACTATAGTAAACAGGCATTTTCACGCTTTTCAAACGTTTCACATTACAGTGTCCATCCAGTACACATTCTTTAACATTATCACAACATCTGAACATTAATGGCACCGTTTCCACTAGTTCTGGTCATTTTTATAGCAAATAAACATTAATTTTAATCGGTCTGGTTTGTTAAAAAAATCAAGGCCAGTTTAAATGTTTACAGTTTTTTTGAGTGACCCATACTAGTCCTCAACCCTCTTCAGCACACTAACAGAGGCTAACCGTGTCAACCAACTGGTATAAATCAAACTCACCAGTACCAACATATTACACTTATCAATACCTCAACCTCATCAACTCTCAAACCATTTCCAACTCCACGTCCAACGTTCATGAGCCTCTCAGTTTCTTTAACACGTCTGATTAATGAAGGCATCTTCAAGTCTTTGATTGTAGTGTGAGGTCTCATCCATCATTGTTTTAGGGACTAACTTATAAGTCTACACACAATAACTGATACATAAAGATGGATGAGTTACAGCAGCATTTATAGAGCTACACATACCATATTTTACCCAACCACAAAATCGTGCCGCAGAGAACAATTTCACAATAACTAGAGCGGAAACACACACAGCTGTCCTGTCCTGGCATGATATAGGAAGTGTAGTGCTTTGGCTATGTAGATAATATTGATTTCAAAGTACCATGACATTAATACTTAGCACATTCCACTCTTATATTTGTTATTCTTTGACATCCAAATAACTTCATTAGGTCTCTCAGAAGATACAAGGTGAATCAAAAGTCATTTGTTAATGAGATGCCCTCCCATCCAGCGTAACTTGCACGCCAGCCAGCGCCTCAGGGGGCAGAAATATTCATAGTGGAACTGCTGAAATTCGGGGGTTCTCCGGATGTCCCTAAGAAAGGCCACGTCCAGCTCAGACTCCGTGAGCACGATCAGAAGAAGAAGGAGGGCAAACAGCAGCACCAGGGTCACTAAGAAAAGACGAGCCAAGCTGCAGATGAACTCGTTCACCCGCTCTTCCTCTGGGCTGCGTTGGGCTGATCGCGGCTTGCCAGGGCGAGAACCTTTTCCTTTGGCCTTAAGCGGCCTCGTCTGGTCCGAAGCACTCAGTTCTGTTCCTTGTTCCTCCTGGATGCTGCGGGGGCCGTTTGTGTGGTCCAAAGAAAGCTCGTTGGCCACCGGTGTGGGAAGCATACTGCCAGAGGGACTGTAGGAGTCCTCTGAGAATTCCGCCATTCTGTGTCCCCCCTCCGCTCCGGTGCCATGGGACTGTAGGAACGAGTTGCCATTGGAGACGGACCGCACCGGTGTTGAATGGCCGCTGTCACGCAGGGACTCTAAACCTGTGATAGAGTAAGATTGTTCAGTATGATACACCACTGGTTTAAATAAAGTTTTTCAATTTATCAGAATGCACAACGTTATGCTAGGTATAAAACTTCCTGATGGTTTGCTAAGCTAAACATGATGAAAGGCCAGAAGTTTTTAGGCCAGGGTTTTAAAGTGATCTGAGCCAAATGTCTTAACCAAACTGAGCCCGGCTAACAATCTCAGGTTGTAAGAATATTTCCATAACGTTTTCATAATGTAAATGTTGTTTTGTTGGTTTGGAATGTTCAAACTGTTATTTTAGACATTGTATTAATGTTATTGCTTGGCTGTAAGAATGTTATTTTAACATTTATTTATAATATTTACAATATTTATTATTTAATATTAATATATTAATAATATTATTAATCTTATAATAATATTAATTCTGTAATGTTTTTAAACATTCCATTAACAAGTTAAAAATAGCATTTTGATATGTTTGATATATAAAACAGTTTTGATAACTTGTTAGCTAAGTATACACCTAATAAATTATGACAATAACAAACTGTATGTAAATATTAAATCAATCTGGCAAATACAAATTGTTTATCTGTTAGATTTGCATTGACCAAATCACAATCATGACATACTGTACATCAAATACTGTACATCAAATTAACCACAGGAGGAAGTTGGAGGAAACATCTCCACTCACAACCCATAACAGTCACACACAATCTACGCTAGCAACAGTGACACCAAAGTTTCCAGCAACATCAGCGCACACAGATACAGTCAGACAACAGTCAGACAACAGCCGTCTGTTTCAAATGACCTCAATCTTTACCTGCAGTGTCTCTGGTCTGGCCACTGACTCTAGATGTCCTCTCAGAGGACGTGGTGGAGCTGGGCAGTGGGGGCAAAAGAGGCAAAGCCCCCAGCGCTTTCCCCAACAGCCGGGGTCCCAGCGCCAACACCCGCACCTTCACATCCCGGTAACAGTGGTTGATCATGCGCAGGTGAACGTTTACCTTCGTCTTAATCCGTATCAGACACTTCACCATGATGTCAGAATAAACGCAAATGTAACGTTCCGTAACGTTTTCGCTCCTGTGTCAGTGTGTCACCAGCAGACCTCACTCTACACTACCAAACACAACACCGTGTGTGTGTGTGTGCACTGAAAATAAGGGTGTTTAAAGGAACACACTAAAGCCCTAAAGCCTCATGAGTCCCCGAAGCCCAAACGCTGAGCCTCCCTGCATACCCCATTCGTCTCCAACCCAGTTATGTGTCCGGGGATGTAACAAAAGAACTAGTCATACACACACCTGACACACGGCTCATTCTGAGACCAGCTCGACATACATGGAGTGTCCCTGGTAAGCCCTCTATTTATAGATGGTATAATAATAGCCTGTTAAAAGCTATAGATGAGAAAGAAGCATTTGTTGCTCTTTATTGTCTTTGTGAAAGTTCAGAGAGTCTTTCATTCTTTTAGTTCTGCATTTGTATTTCTTTATTATTTAACACCTAACATTTTAATGTTTTGTGTTTGTGAACGTACCTTAAACTTTAATTCTTTCAAAGCAGAACGTTAACAGAATCTGATCTTTGTACTTTTATTTCAAGGTCTTTTCAAACTTGTCCTTGTTCAAACGTATCCTCATGTCATGATTGTGTTTTATAGCAAGTCAACACTGAGTTTGTAAATTTATGTGCAATGGGGGACAAGAATAATTGTCTGCCACCAAGAAAACATTTAAATGGTGTTTCTACTACAATTCAAATGTTATCCTAAAATCACAATATAAGACGTCTATAGTAGCCACACCTACAGGCACTCATACAAACACACAAACACAGGCAAATTTAACCATAATGACATGTCAGTAAAGAGACTTGGACAGGTGATGTCTGGTCACATTGTGCTCAATGAGAGTAGCTCTCAGGTTACATACAGCAATAAACAGATGGAGTGTGTAGGGTATTCCTGTCGCTGTCCGGAGCACTATTGTGTTTAAAGCACAGTCTGACACAACATTACACAGGTTTTTCTCTCTGTATGTGCTAGCGCTGCTGTTGAATTTGTAAAACAACACACCCTTGAGTTATAGAGAATTATTTATAAAGCTGTAGTTTTGTAGACTCAAAATAACTATGACAAATATTGGACAATGAACCTACTAATACATTTACTGCCAAAATATCACGTGTGTTAAAAACCTGCTTCTTACTTAAATTGCACTAAAATGTATAAATGTTATGGTACAAAAACACGTTCGGCCACTAGATGGCAGCATTTCAACGCGTAAAGGGCAAGTTCACCAAAAATGAGTTTTTACATTATTTACTCTACATTACTCATGTCATTCCAAACCTATATGACTTGTTTTGTATCAGTGGTTCTGTGTACAAACAGGAAACATCAATAGGTGTCACTGTTGCTTGGTTACCAACATACTTCAAATGTCTTTATTTGTTGTCCTCAGAAACAACAAAATAATCTTACAGGTTTAGAATGACATGAACAGCGTCTCATGCTAGCATGTCAAGTACTCTAAGAAAATAAGCAGTCTGAAGACAGTGGATTCTCATTGGCCTTCAAAACATGGTACCAATGTTTTGTTCACTTCAAAACATGGTACCAAAAAACTCCAGTACCAATAAAGCAAATGTTCTGTTCATACTGTATACATGCTGTAATCTGACGTAGGTTAATAAGGCGTCTGTGTTTGCAGGCGTGTGGACGTACCCTCCATGATGGAAATATGCACCGCTCTCCTGCGAGCCTGAGGAACGCTGCTCTGCCGTGGACCATGAGTGATTGACGGACAGCTTCTACTGGGCACCATCCCGGCCCTGAATGCACACACAAAGGTGACGTTTAAACCTCATATGTGCAAAAACAACATATTACAAAAACAGAGTCTGAGCTGTTGAGACTCACCTGTGGATCTCAGGAGGCTCTCGTCTGATTTTCGCGCTCTGCTCCATCACCTCCTTTGCCACTTTGCCACTTAAAGAGAATTTATGCAACCCGAATTAAGCCACACGGTGTATGAAACAGTCCTTGCAGCTACTTCATTAATTAGCATATATTCAAATCACAGAGCTAATTATGCTGGGCTTACAAACACATCCCAGTTTTGGTTTGTACAAATGTTAAAAATACTATTTTGAGAACGTTGAAAATGTGCAGTTTTTAAACATTGTGTGAACGCTTAAGTAAGTTACTTTCTAATCTTTTTTTAAGAATAACTTTTAGATGAATAAAAACGTTCTATCAACGTTAGTGCAAGAATGTTTTTAATAACTTTTATTTAATAACTTTTAAAAGTTTAAGAGAACCTATGCACCTGGCATGATCATTTGAAAAGGAATAAACGCCAGAAACACTCACCTATATCTAAAACGACTACCTTTGAAGAAGAGATTACTACTAGACACAGTGCGAACTTGACTTGACTTCTCAAACCTGTAAGAAATGGAAAAAAGACTGAGAGGAACCTTAACTATTGACCATATCTCTGTAGCAAATCAAGTCAAACGCAGAAGACGTTTTAGCCCAAGCTTTAGCGTCATTTTAGCACATACTGGTAGAAGGCCTGGTTCTCCACCCCACACTTCCACAGATGTTTGCAGGCCTCAGGTGTTGGAGCAAAGTAGGTCAAGATGATCTTCTGATCCTTGGTGAAGATCAAAAAACAGATTCACACGAGGCACAGTTTTGACATTGTTTATCTGGCTAGTGTGACTTGTAATGTACCTTTAACCGTTAACACCTGAGAAATCCAGTTCGTTCCTAAACTGTTTATACTGTTTGTATAAAATAACCTGAGACTGTCTGTCAGTCACCCACCTCTTGGTGAGTTGCATATATGTGAAATGTCTTTCCTTCGAACTTGAGTTTGGTCACCTCGCTCCTGTACGAATGACAATATACTGTCATGGTTATTAATACACACGCAGCTATTTGATCTTGACCACTAAGCAAATAAAAATGACGGGACAGATTAATTTCTCTTTTCTCACCATCTGAGGAAATGAATCCTTCTGTTCCCCTGAAGAACCACAAAGCCAAACGGGGTGAAGGCCAAAAACGCTGCATTTCCAGAAACATCCTTACAGCAGAATAAAAACACAAACAGAAGCATTGAGGCAATGAGAAACAGCACAGGGAATGTTCTCAGAACGTTCTTGGTTCCATCAACGTTATCTAAAAGTTCTTGCAGTAACACAACAACACAACTTTTTAGCTTTATTTGTTATATACAAAAATGTGTTACTTAATGGAAACGTTAGGAAAACATTCTTATAACCTATAAATCGTAAGCTGGACAGTTCTGATGGGTTTTGGTTCTGACCTTGCAGGGGTGTGGGTCCACCCCGTACGTCTCCAGAGTCTGAGCTTTCTTTAAGAAGTTTAACTCGGCCGTCTCAGGACTCTGACCTCTGGAGAGAGAGATATTTGATTAAATACATGCAAAATCAAATTATCTGTAAAAAAGACACACATTGCAAACTAACATCTTCTGAACTAACAGTCTTACGTAAGTTCAGTTTTGTGGATTTCAGCAATGCGGCGCTCCAGGCGTTCGGAGTGTTTGGGAAAAAACTGAAACTTGGAGCTGTAGCCTTCAGGATGTTTCCCTGGATCATAGTCCCCAATCTCAGCTACAGAGCACGAGAGGAAACCAAACTTCTGTATGGTCTCATTACATCATTCATAGAACAGAGTTCTCAAGACACTAGCATTCAGCAACACATTGTAAACACACTGACTGCTGTTACCCTGCAGAATAAACGCAGCCAGTGTCGCAGCGTCCGAACTCTTGCACAGGAGTCGGCCGTGATACAAATCTCTTTTAATCTGCAGGAACACCAGGTATCTGAGCACAAACAGGAGCGAATCTTAAACTCAGTGACATCAGTGTGTTGATTATGAATGCAGATTTGTAAGACTCAAACTGGCTGGGTCCTTTAAATGTATTAGGATTTACTCAACAGAAAGCTTAATGGAAATGAACAGTACCTAGTGATTTCCTCTTTAAGAGCTGCCGGGTCCGGTGGGTAGAACTTCACACGCAGACACATGGTGTACGGTGGCTGAGCTAGGACATAAAACATGTAGGTGGATCGAATCAAGCAGACAACACAAATTGACACTCTTTTAAAGTAATACTGAAATGAATTTATAAATATTTTCACAGCTGGTACAGTTTGTTGTTGCGTAGGAAGGATGTAGCTGATATTGTGTGACAGACATTTAATAAAAACTTACATTTCATTTGTTTGGTTATTGGTTTGCTAAACTCCAGCCAATGCTAAAACAAACACACATATAAAATAATAAAAGTCATTGTCTTGCTGTATGTCACACAGTTTCTTCCTAAAACATAAACACAACCTTGCTAACAACTGCTAACAGTTTTATATTATATTATATAATATTAGCTCACCCGTTGCTTGTCTGGATCCACAAACCTGATGCCAAAATAATCTTTCTCCAGCAGGTTTAGATGGTAACAGACCTGTTCAAACAGCCACTGGCCCCGTGCATCCCTCTGAAACAGACAAAAAGCATTCACACTCATACACACTCTACATATTTGAAAACTGGATCATGCCTTCATTCTACAGTATTTATCATCAAAGATCTGTAACATGGAATCAATCAAAGCATTAAATTGCTACTTGTTTCTGATTAACATTATTAATTATTGAAACTCATTCAAATGCATCATTATTGTATCTGTAACATTAGTCTTGTCTTTGCATCTTTAGCATTGTCTTTGGTAGCATCACATCTCGCCTCTCTGTCACCACCTCTGTTTGAAACATAAAACTGCAGTTTACTTTACATACTTTTTTAAGAATGTTGAAGTTTCTTATTATAATCTTACTGCCAGGGTAAGATATAGAGATTGTGGTGTCACTGTTCTGTCATGTTCATTAACTGAAGTTTGCTTATTTTTAACCATAAACAAGTTTTAAGAAACTTTATCATGTGTTGCAAGTTAGCAGTTTTGCAAATATTTTCATTGGTTTCATTGGTACTGCATATAGCACAGTTTCTCATTGGATAAGGTCTAAACCTTTAAATAAGATCTGTAAAAGTTGTGTTCATCAGGACAATTTTGCCTAGGAAGGATCACATCATCTGTAACGTTTTATATACAACCATCTACCTGCTGTAAGACGTACATATTTTACACACTAATGGTGGCAATACTGTAATCACAATGGCAGTCAGACAGCAATTAAAGCAACAGTTCATCATTTATCAGTTACTCACACTTGTGTTGTGTTTTAAACCTTTATAGCTTTATTTTTTCAGTGGAACACACATTTTAGTACAATAAATGTGACACAAATCAAGTCATATTTATTTTACTGACAAAAAGCAACAAATTTCTCATCTTGTGATCCACTGAAGTACAAATGCCATACAGGTTTAAAACAACATGTGGTTGAGAAAATAACATTTTTAATTTTTGGATTGTCTAAAACTGTAAGGTTAGAAGATGTGTGTTTGATCTGACGTCATTCTCAGCTCATGTCTAGATCTTATGTTGCTCTAGAGAGAACTTAATATTTCACAATCCCTCTAGAGACACCAGACCTCAATCAAATATTAACATTCACTCGGCGCTTTGAAAGGCTTCTTAGAAATCTTTAAAGCTGTGTGGCAGAGCAAAACCCGATTTAAAAAAATAAAAGAACGTCCAAAAGACATTTGAAAGATGTTCCAGATTGAGAGACATCAGCTCACGCACCACAAGAAGTTGAGAAGATAAAGCAGTAGATTTGTCCATCAAAATATTAGAAGCATAAATTTACTGTATTGACTGTAAATGGTTGGATCAATGTTTCCATTGTGTAAAAAACATATAAGTTCTAAT